>FNXX01000155.1:0-31801 GCA_900108845.1 Iljinskaea planisiliqua
TCAGGTTTTCGCGATGAAAACATATCTGAAGGACTGTCGGGATGGACTGACGGGGCGAAAATCAGGTTTTCACTGATGAAAACCTGTCTGATGGACAGTCGGGATGGACTGACGGGGTGAAAATCAGGTTTTCCCCGATGAAAACCTGTCTGAGGGACTGTCAGGCTGGACTGACAAAGCGAAAATCAATTTTTCATCGAAAACCTGTCTGATGGACTGGGTGGACGAAAATCAGGTTTTCGCGAGGAAAACATGAAGGACTGTCGGATGGACTGACGAAGCGAAAATAAGGTTTTCGCGATGAAAACCTGTCTGATGGACTGTCGGGATGGACTGACGGGGCGAAAATCAGGTTTTCCCCGATGAAAACCAGTCTGATGAAATGTTCGGATGGACTGGGAGGAAGAAAATAAGGTTTTCGCGATGAAAGCCTGTCTGATGGGCAGTCGGGATGGACTGACGGGGCGAAAATCAGGTTTTCGAGATGAAAACCTGTCCAATGGAGTGTCGGGATGGACTGACGGGGCAAAAATCAGATTTTCGATGAAAAGCTGTCTTATGGACTGTCGGGATGGACTGACGGGCTGGACTGACAAAGCGAAAATGAATTTTTCATCGAAAACCTGTCTGATAGACTGGGTGGACGATAATCAGGTTTTCGCGATGAAAACATGTCTGAAGGACTGTCGGGATGGACTGACGGGGCGAAAATCAGGTTTTCACTGATGAAAACCCATCCGATGGACTGTCGGGATGGACTGACGGGGCGAAAATCAAGTTTTCGGGATGAAAACCTATCTTATTGATTGGCCGGATGGACTGGGTGAACGAAAATCAGGTTTTCGCGATGAAAACCTTTCTGATGGACTGTCAGGATGGACTGACCGAGCGTAAATCGGGTTTTCCCCGATGAAAACCTGTCTGATGGAGTGTCAGGATGGACTGACGGGGCGAAAATCAGGTTTTCACGATTAAAACCTGTCTAATGGACTGACGGGGCGAAAGTCAGGTTTTTACTAATGAAAACCTGTCTGATGGACTGTCTGGATGGACTGACGGGTCGAAAATCAGGTTTTCGGGATGAAAACAATTCTGATGGACTGTCGGGATTGACTGACGGGGGCGAAAATTAGGTTTTTGCGATGAAAAACCTGTCTGATGGACTGTCGTGGTGGACTGATGGGGCGAAAATCAGGTTTTCGCGATGAAAACCTGTCTGATGGACTGTCAGGATCGATTGACGGTGCGAAAATCAGGTTTTCTGGGTGAAAGCCTGTCTGATGAACTGTCCGTATGGACTGGGTAGACGAATATCAGGTTTTCGCGATGAAAACCTGTCTGATGAACAGTCGAGATGGACTGATTGGGCCAAAATCAGGTTTTCGGGATGAAAACAAGTCTGATGGACTGTCGGGATGGACTGACGGGGCGAAAATCAAGTTTTCACTGATGAAAACCTGTCTGATAGACTGTCCGGATGGACTGACGGAGCGAAAATCAGGTTTTCGGTATGAAAACCTGTCTGATGGACTGTCCAAATGGATTGGGTGGACGAAAATCAGGATTTCGCGATGAAAACCTGTCTGATGGACTGTCGGGATGGACTGACGGGGCGAAAATCAGGTTTTTGCGATGAAAACCTGTCTGATGAACTGTCTGGATGGACTGACGGGGCGAAAATCAGATTTTCTCGATTAAAACCTGTCTGATGGACTGTCGGGATGGACTGACGGGGCGAAAATCAGGGTTTCCCCGATGAAAACCAGTCTGATGGACTGTCTGGATGGACTGAGTGGACGAAAATCAGGTTTTTGCGATGAAAACCTGTCTGATGAACTGTCTGGATGGACTGACGGGGCGAAAATCAGATTTTCTCGATGAAAACCTGTCTGATGGACTGTCGGGATGGACTGACGGGGCGAAAATCAGGGTTTCCCCGATGAAAACCAGTCTGATGGACTGTCGGGATGGACTGACGGGGCGAAAATCAGGTTTTCCCCGATGAAAACCAGTCTGATGGACTGTTCGGATGACTGGGTGGACGAAAATAAGGTTTCCGTGATGAAAACCTGTCTGATGGGGCTGTCGGGATTGACTGACGGGGTGAAAATCAGGTTTTCCCCGATGAAAACTTGTCTGATAGACTGTCGGGATGGACGGACGATGCGAAAATCAGGTTTTGGGATGAAAACAAGTCTGATGGACTTTCGGGATGGACTAACGGGCGAAAATCAGGTTTTCGCGATGAAAACTTGTCTGATGGACTGTCGGATGGACTGACGGGGCGAAAATCAGGTTTTCGAGATGAGAACCTGTCTGATGGACTGTCGGGATGCACTGGGTGGATGAAAATCAGGTTTTCAGGAGGAAAACCTGTCTGATGGACTGTCGGGATGGACTGACGGGGCGAAAATCAGGGTTTCCCCGATGAACACCTGTCTGATGGACTGTCCGGATAGACTGTCCGGATGGACTGGGTGGACGAAAATCAGGTTTTCGCGATGAAAACCTGTCTAATGGACTGTCGGTATTGACTGACGGGGCGAAAATCAGGTTTTTCGATAAAACTTGTCTGATGGAGTGTCGGGATGGACTGACGGGGCGAAAATCAGGTTTTCACTGATGAAAACCTGTCTGATAGACTGTTCGGAGGGACTGACGGGCGAAAATCAGGTTTTCGGTATGAAAACCTGTCTGATGGACTGTCCGGATGGACTAGGTGGACGAAAATCAGGTTTTCGCGATGAAAACCTGTCTGATGGACTATGGGGATGGACTGACGGGGCAAAAATTAGGTTTTCCCCGATGAAAACCAGTCTGATGGCCTTTTCGGATGGACTGGGTGGACGAAAATAAAGTTTTCGCGATGAAAACCTGTCTGATGGATTGTCGGGTTGGACTGACGGGGCGAAAATCAGGTTTTCGCTGATGAAAACCTGTCTGATGGACTGTCAGGCGGGACTGACAATGCAAAAATCAATTTTTCATCGAAAACCTGTCTGATAGACTGGGTGGACGAAAATCAGGTTTTCGCGATGAAAACATATCTGAAGGACTGTCGGGATGGACTGACGGGGAGAAAATCAGGTTTTCACTGATGAAAACCTGTCTGATGGACTGTCGGGATGGACTGACGGGGTGAAAAATCAGGTTTTCCCCGATGAAAACCTGTCTGAGGGACTGTCAGGCTGGACTGACAAAGCGAAAATCAATTTTTCATCGAAAACCTTTCTGATGGACTGGGTGGACGAAAATCAGGTTTTCGCGATGAAAACATGAAGGACTGTCGGGATGGACTGACGGGGCGAAAATAAGGTTTTCGCGATGAAAACCTGTCTGATGGACTGTCGGTATGGACTGACGGGGCGAAAATCAGGTTTTCCCCGATGAAAACCAGTCTGATGGACTGTTCGGATGGACTGGGAGGACGAAAATAAGGTTTTCGCGATAAAAACCTGTCTGATGGGCAGTCGGGATGGACTGACGGGGCGAAAATCAGGTTTTCGCGATAATAACCTGTCCAATGGAATGTCGGGATGGACTGACGGGGAAAAAATCAGATTTTCTATGAAAAGCTGTCATATGGACTGTCGGGATGGACTGACGGGCTGGACTGACAAAGCAAAAATGAATTTTTCATCGAAAACCTGTCTGATAGACTGGGTGGACGAAAATCAGGTTTTCGCGATGAAAACATGTCTGAAGGACTGTCGGGATGGACTGACGGGGCGAAAATCAGGTTTTCACTGATGAAAACCCGTCCGATGGACTGTCGGGATGGACTGACGGGGCAAAAATCAAGTTTTCGGGATGAAAACCTATCTTATTGATTGGCCGGATGGACTGGGTGAACGAAAATCAGGTTTTCGCGATGAAAACCTTTCTGATGGACTGTCAGGATGGACTGACCGAGCGCAAATCGGGTTTTCCCCGATGAAAACCTGTCTGATGGAGTGTCAGGATGGACTGACGGGGCGAAAATCAAGTTTTCACGATTAAAACCTGTCTAATGGACTGACGGGGCGAAAATCAGGTTTTTACTAATGAAAACCTGTCTGATAGACTGTCTGGATGGACTGACGGGTCGAAAATCTGGTTTTCGGGATGAAAACAATTCTGATGGACTGTCGGGATTGACTGACGGGGCGAAAATAAGGTTTTTGCGATGAAAACCTGTCTGATGGACTGTCGGGGTGGACTGACGGGGCGAAAATCAGGTTTTCGCGATGAAAACCTGTCTGATGGACTGTCAGGATGGATTGACGGTGCGAAAATCAGGTTTTCTGGGTGAAAGCCTGTCTGATGAACTGTCCGTATGGACTGGGTAGACGAATATCAGGTTTTCGCGATGAAAACCTGTCTGATGAACAGTCGAGATGGACTGATTGGGCCAAAATCAGGTTTTCGGGATGAAAACAAGTCTGATGGACTGTCGGGATGGACTGACGGGGCGAAAATCAAGTTTTCACTGATGAAAACCTGTCTGATAGACTGTCCGGATGGACTGACGGAGCGAAAATCAGGTTTTCGGTATGAAAACCTGTCTGATGGACTGTCCAAATGGATTGGGTGGACGAAAATCAGGATTTCGCGATGAAAACCTGTCTGATGGACTGTCGGGATGGACTGACGGGGCGAAAATCAGGTTTTTGCGATGAAAACCTGTCTGATGAACTGTCTGGATGGACTGACGGGGCGAAAATCAGATTTTCTCGATTAAAACCTGTCTGATGGACTGTCGGGATGGACTGACGGGGCGAAAATCAGGGTTTCCCCGATGAAAACCAGTCTGATGGACTGTCTGGATGGACTGAGTGGACGAAAATCAGGTTTTTGCGATGAAAACTTGTCTGATGAACTGTCTGGATGGACTGACGGGGCGAAAATCAGATTTTCTCGATGAAAACCTGTCTGATGGACTGTCGGGATGGACTGACGGGGCGAAAATCAGGGTTTCCCCGATGAAAACCAGTCTGATGGACTGTCGGGATGGACTGACGGGGCGAAAATCAGGTTTTCCCCGATGAAAACCAGTCTGATGGACTGTTCGGATTGACTGGGTGGACGAAAATAAGGTTTCCGTGATGAAAACCTGTCTGATGGGGTGTCGGGATTGACTGACGGGGTGAAAATCAGGTTTTCCCCGATGAAAACTTGTCTGATAGACTGTCGGGATGGACGGACGATGCGAAAATCAGGTTTTTGGGATGAAAACAAGTCTGATGGACTTTCGGGATGGACTAACGGGGCGAAAATCAGGTTTTCGCGATGAAAACTTGTCTGATGGACTGTCGGGATGGACTGACGGGGCGAAAATCAGGTTTTCGAGATGAGAACCTGTCTGATGGACTGTCGGGATGCACTGGGTGGATGAAAATCAGGTTTTCAGGAGGAAAACCTGTCTGATGGACTGTCGGGATGGACTGACGGGGCGAAAATCAGGGTTTCCCCGATGAACACCTGTCTGATGGACTGTCCGGATGGACTGTCCGGATGGACTGGGTGGACGAAAATCAGGTTTTTGCGATGAAAACCTGTCTAATGGACTGTCGGTATTGACTGACGGGGCGAAAATCAGGTTTTTCGATAAAACTTGTCTGATGGAGTGTCGGGATGGACTGACGGGGCGAAAATCAGGTTTTCACTGATGAAAACATGTCTGATAGACTGTTCGGAGGGACTGACGGGCGAAAATCAGGTTTTCGGTATGAAAACCTGTATGATGGACTGTCCGGATGGACTAGGTGGACGAAAATCAGGCTTTCGCGATGAAAACCTGTCTGATGGACTATGGGGATGGACTGACGGGGCAAAAATTAGGTTTTCCCCGATGAAAACCAGTCTGATGGCCTTTTCGGATGGACTGGGTGGACGAAAATAAGGTTTTCGCGATGAAAACCTGTCTGATGGATTGTCGGGATGGACTGACGGGGCGAAAATCAGGTTTTCGCTGATGAAAACCTGTCTGATGGACTGTCAGGCGGGACTGACAATGCAAAAATCAATTTTTCATCGAAAACCTGTCTGATAGACTGGGTGGACGAAAATCAGGTTTTCGCGATGAAAACATATCTGAAGGACTGTCGGGATGGACTGACGGGGAAAAAATCAGGTTTTCACTGATGAAAACCTGTCTGATGGACTGTCGGGATGGACTGACGGGGTGAAAATCAGGTTTTCCCCGATGAAAACCTGTCTGAGGGACTGTCAGGCTGGACTGACAAAGCGAAAATCAATTTTTCATCGAAAACCTTTCTGATGGACTGGGTGGACGAAAATCAGGTTTTCGCGATGAAAACATGAAGGACTGTCGGGATGGACTGACGGGGCGAAAATAAGGTTTTCGCGATGAAAACCTGTCTGATGGACTGTCGGGATGGACTGACGGGGCGAAAATCAGGTTTTCCCCGATGAAAACCAGTCTGATGGACTGTTCGGATGGACTGGGAGGACGAAAATAAGGTTTTCGCGATAAAAACCTGTCTGATGGGCAGTCGGGATGGACTGACGGGGCAAAAATCAGGTTTTCGCAATAATAACCTGTCCAATGGAATGTCGGGATGGACTGACGGGGCAAAAATCAGATTTTCTATGAAAAGCTGTCTTATGGACTGTCGGGATGGACTGACGGGCTGGACTGACAAAGCAAAAATGAATTTTTCATCGAAAACCTGTCTGATAGACTGGGTGGACGAAAATCAGGTTTTCGCGACGAAAACATGTCTGAAGGACTGTCGGGATGGACTGACGGGGCGAAAATCAGGTTTTCACTGATGAAAACCCGTCCGATGGACTGTCGGGATGGACTGACGGGGCGAAAATCAGGTTTTCGGGATGAAAACCTGTCTTATTGATTGTCTGGATGGACTGGGTGAACGAAAATCAGGTTTTCGCGATGAAAACCTTTCTGATGGACTGTCAGGATGGACTGACCGAATGCAAATCGGGTTTTCCCCGATGAAAACCTGTCTGATGGACTGTCAGGATGGACTGACGGGGCGAAAGTCAAGTTTTCCCGATTAAAACCTGTCTGATGAACAGACGGGGCGAAAATCAGGTTTTTACTGATGAAAACCTGTCTGATAGACTGTCCCGATGGACTGACGGGTCGAAAATCAGGTTTTCGGGATGAAAACCAGTCTGATGGACTGTTCGGATTGACTGGGTGGACGAAAATAAGGTTTCCGTGATGAAAACCTGTCTGATGGGCTGTCGGGATTGACTGACGGGGCGAAATCAGGTTTTCCCCGATGAAAACCTGTCTGATAGACTGTCGGGATGGACTGACGATGCGAAAATCAGGTTTTCGGGATGAAAACAAGTCTGATGGACTTTCGGGATGGACTAACGGGGCGAAAATCAGGTTTTCGCGATGAAAACTTGTCTGATGGACTGTCGGGATGGACTGACGGGGCGAAAATCAGGTTTTCGAGATGAGAACATGTCTGATGGACTGTCGGGATGCACTGGGTGGATGAAAATCAGGTTTTCAGGAGGAAAACCTGTCTGATGGACTGTCGGGATGGACTGACGGGGCGAAAATCAGGTTTTCCCCGATGAACACCTGTTTGATGGACTGTCCGGATGGACTGGGTGGACGAAAATCAGGTTTTCGCGATGAAAACCTGTCTAATGGACTGTCGGTATTAACTGACGGGGCGAAAATCAGGTTTTTCGATAAAACTTGTCTGATGGAGTGTCGGGATGGACTGACGGGGCGAAAATCAGGTTTTCACTGATGAAAACCTGTCTGATAGACTGTTCGGAGGGACTGACGGGCCGAAAATCAGGTTTTCGGTATGAAAACCTGTCTGATGGACTGTCCGGATGGACTAGGTGGACGAAAATCAGGTTTTCGCGATGAAAACCTGTCTGATGGACTATGGGGATGGACTGACGGGGCGAAAATTAGGTTTTCCCCGATGAAAACCAGATAAGGTTTTTGCGATGAAAACCTGTCT
Organism: Iljinskaea planisiliqua; assembly: GCA_900108845.1. Classification (NCBI taxonomy): domain Eukaryota; kingdom Viridiplantae; phylum Streptophyta; class Magnoliopsida; order Brassicales; family Brassicaceae; genus Iljinskaea; species Iljinskaea planisiliqua. The sequence continues at coordinate 7,962 of FNXX01000155.1, forward strand.
GATGGATTGTCGGGATGGACTGACGGGGCGAAAATCAGGTTTTCGCTGATGAAAACCTGTCTGATGGACTGTCAGGCGGGACTGACAATGCAAAAATCAATTTTTCATCGAAAACCTGTCTGATAGACTGGGTGGACGAAAATCAGGTTTTCGCGATGAAAACATATCTGAAGGACTGTCGGGATGGACTGACGGGGAGAAAATCAGGTTTTCACTGATGAAAACCTGTCTGATGGACTGTCGGATGGACTGACGGGGTGAAAATCAGGGTTTCCCCCGATGAAAACCTGTCTGAGGGACTGTCAGGCTGGACTGACAAAGCGAAAATCAATTTTTCATCGAAAACCTGTCTGATGGACTGGGTGGACGAAAATCAGGTTTTCGCGATGAAAACATGAAGGTCTGTCGGGATGGACTGACGGGGCGAAAATAAGGTTTTCGCGATGAAAACCTGTCTGATGGACTGTCGGGATGGACTGACGGGGCGAAAATCAGGTTTTCCCCGATGAAAACCAGTCTGATGGACTGTTCGGATGGACTGGGAGGACGAAAATAAGGTTTTCGCGATAAAAACCTGTCTGATGGGCAGTCGTGATGGACTGACGGGGCGAAAATCAGGTTTTCGCGATAATAACCTGTCCAATGGAGTGTCGGGATGGACTGACGGGGCAAAATTCAGATTTTCGATGAAAAGCTGTCTTATGGACTGTCGAGATGGACTGACGGGCTGGACTGACAAAGCGAAAATGAATTTTTCATCGAAAACCTGTCTGATAGACTGGGTGGACGAAAATCAGGTTTTTCGCGATGAAAACATGTCTGAAGGACTGTCGGGATGGACTGACGGGGCGAAAATCAGGTTTTCACTGATGAAAACCCGTACGATGGACTGTCGGGATGGACTGACGGGGCGAAAATCAGGTTTTCGGGATGAAAACCTGTCTTATTGATTGTCTGGATGGACTGGGTGAACGAAAATCAGGTTTTCGCGATGAAAACCTTTATGATGGACTGTCAGGATGGATTGACCGAACGCAAATCGGGTTTTCCCCGATGAAAACCTGTCTGATGGACTGTCAGGATGGACTGACGGGGCGAAAGTCAAGTTTTCGCGATTAAAACCTGTCTGATGGAAAGACGGGGCGAAAATCAGGTTTTTACTGATGAAAACCTGTCTGATAGACTGACGGGTCGAAAATCAGGTTTTCGGGATGAAAACAATTCTGATGGACTGTCGGGATTGACTGACGGGGCGAAAATCAGGTTTTTGCGATCAAAACCTGTCTGATGGACTGTCGGGGTGGACTGACGAGGCAAAAATCAGGTTTTCGCGATGAAAACCTGTCTGATGGACTGTCAGGATAGATTGACGGTGCGAAAATCAGGTTTTCTGGGTGAAAGCCTGTCTGATGAACTGTCCGTATGGACTGGGTAGACGAATATAAGGTTTTCGCGATGAAAACCTGTCTGATGAACAGTCGGGATGGACTGACGGGGCCAAAATCAGGTTTTCGGGATGAAAACAAGTCTGATGGAATGTCGGGATGGACTGACGGGGCGAAAATCAAGTTTTCACTGATGGAAACCTGTCTGATAGACTGTCCGGATGGACTGACGGAGCGAAAATCAGGTTTTCGGTATGAAAACCTGTCTGATGGACTGTCCGGATGGACTGGGTGGACGAAAATCAGGATTTCGCGATGAAAACCTGTCTGATGGACTGTCGGGATAGACTGACGGGGCGAAAATCAGGTTTTTGCGATGAAAACCTGTCTGATGAACTGTCTGGATGGACTGACGGGGCGAAAATCAGATTTTCGCGATGAAAACCTGTCTAATGGACTGTCGGGATGGTCTGACCGGGCGAAAATCAGGGTTTCCCCGATGAAAACCAGTCTGATGGACTGTCCGGATGGACTGGGTAGACGAAAATCAGGTTTTCCCGATGAAAACAATTCTGATGGACTTTCGGGATGGACTGACGGGGCGAAAATCAGGTTTTCGCGATGAAAACTTGTCTGATTGACTGTCGGGATGGACTGACGGGGCGAAAATCAGGTTTTCGAGATGAGAACATGTCTGATGGACTGTCGGGATGCACTGGGTGGATGAAAATCAGGTTTTCAGGAGGAAAACCTGTCTGATGGACTGTCGGGATGGACTGACGGGGCGAAAATCAGGTTTTCCCCGATGAACACCTGTTTGATGGACTGTCCGGATGGACTGGGTGGACGAAAATCAGGTTTTCGCGATGAAAACCTGTCTAATGGACTGTCGGTATTAACTGACGGGGCGAAAATCAGGTTTTTCGATAAAACTTGTCTGATGGAGTGTCGGGATGGACTGACGGGGCGAAAATCAGGTTTTCACTGATGAAAACCTGTCTGATAGACTGTTCGGAGGGACTGACGGGCCGAAAATCAGGTTTTCGGTATGAAAACCTGTCTGATGGACTGTCCGGATGGACTAGGTGGACGAAAATCAGGTTTTCGCGATGAAAACCTGTCTGATGGACTATGGGGATGGACTGACGGGGCGAAAATTAGGTTTTCCCCGATGAAAACCAGATAAGGTTTTTGCGATGAAAACCTGTCTGATGGATTGTCGGGATGGACTGACGGGGCGAAAATCAGGTTTTCGCTGATGAAAACCTGTCTGATGGACTGTCAGGCGGGACTGACAATGCAAAAATCAATTTTTCATCGAAAACCTGTCTGATAGACTGGGTGGACGAAAATCAGGTTTTCGCGATGAAAACATATCTGAAGGACTGTCGGGATGGACTGACGGGGAGAAAATCAGGTTTTCACTGATGAAAACCTGTCTGATGGACTGTCGGGATGGACTGACGGGGTGAAAATCAGGGTTTCCCCGATGAAAACCTGTCTGAGGGACTGTCAGGCTGGACTGACAAAGCGAAAATCAATTTTTCATCGAAAACCTGTCTGATGGACTGGGTGGACGAAAATCAGATTTTCGCGATGAAAACATGAAGGTCTGTCGGGATGGACTGACGGGGCGAAAATAAGGTTTTCGCGATGAAAACCTGTCTGATGGACTGTCGGGATGGACTGACGGGGCGAAAATCAGGTTTTCCCCGATGAAAACCAGTCTGATGGACTGTTCGGATGGACTGGGAGGACGAAAATAAGGTTTTCGCGATAAAAACCTGTCTGATGGGCAGTCGTGATGGACTGACGGGGCGAAAATCAGGTTTTCGCGATAATAACCTGTCCAATGGAGTGTCGGGATGGACTGACGGGGCAAAATTCAGATTTTCGATGAAAAGCTGTCTTATGGACTGTCGAGATGGACTGACGGGCTGGACTGACAAAGCGAAAATGAATTTTTCATCGAAAACCTGTCTGATAGACTGGGTGGACGAAAATCAGGTTTTTCGCGATGAAAACATGTCTGAGTGACTGTCGGGATGGACTGACGGGGCGAAAATCAGGTTTTCACTGATGAAAACCCGTACGATGGACTGTCGGGATGGACTGACGGGGCGAAAATCAGGTTTTCGGGATGAAAACCTGTCTTATTGATTGTCTGGATGGACTGGGTGAACGAAAATCAGGTTTTCGCGATGAAAACCTTTATGATGGACTGTCAGGATGGATTGACCGAACGCAAATCGGGTTTTCCCCGATGAAAACCTGTCTGATGGACTGTCAGGATGGACTGACGGGGCGAAAGTCAAGTTTTCGCGATTAAAACCTGTCTGATGGAAAGACGGGGCGAAAATCAGGTTTTTACTGATGAAAACCTGTCTGATAGACTGACGGGTCGAAAATCAGGTTTTCGGGATGAAAACAATTCTGATGGACTGTCGGGATTGACTGACGGGGCGAAAATCAGGTTTTTGCGATCAAAACCTGTCTGATGGACTGTCGGGGTGGACTGACGAGGCAAAAATCAGGTTTTCGCGATGAAAACCTGTCTGATGGACTGTCAGGATAGATTGACGGTGCGAAAATCAGGTTTTCTGGGTGAAAGCCTGTCTGATGAACTGTCCGTATGGACTGGGTAGACGAATATAAGGTTTTCGCGATGAAAACCTGTCTGATGAACAGTCGGGATGGACTGACGGGGCCAAAATCAGGTTTTCGGGATGAAAACAAGTCTGATGGAATGTCGGGATGGACTGACGGGGCGAAAATCAAGTTTTCACTGATGGAAACCTGTCTGATAGACTGTCCGGATGGACTGACGGAGCGAAAATCAGGTTTTCGGTATGAAAACCTGTCTGATGGACTGTCCGGATGGACTGGGTGGACGAAAATCAGGATTTCGCGATGAAAACCTGTCTGATGGACTGTCGGGATAGACTGACGGGGCGAAAATCAGGTTTTTGCGATGAAAACCTGTCTGATGAACTGTCTGGATGGACTGACGGGGCGAAAATCAGATTTTCGCGATGAAAACCTGTCTAATGGACTGTCGGGATGGTCTGACCGGGCGAAAATCAGGGTTTCCCCGATGAAAACCAGTCTGATGGACTGTCCGGATGGACTGGGTAGACGAAAATCAGGTTTTCCCGATGAAAACAATTCTGATGAACTGTCGGGATGGACTGACGGGGCGAAAATCAGGTTTTCCCGATGAAAACCTGTCTGATGGACTGTTCCGATCGGCTGGGTGGACGAAAATAAGGTTTCCGCGATGAAAACCTGTCTGATGGGCTGTCGGGATTGACTGACGGGGCGAAAATCAGGTTTTCCCCGATGAAAAATGTCTGATAGACTGTCGGGATGGACTGACGATGCGAAAATCAGGGTTTCCCCGATGAAAACCTGTCTGATAGACTGTCCCGATGGACTGACGGGTCGAAAATCAGGTTTTCGGGATGAAAACCAGTCTGATGGACTGTTCGGATTGACTGGGTGGACGAAAATAAGGTTTCCGTGATGAAAACCTGTCTGATGGGCTGTCGGGATTGACTGACGGGGCGAAAATCAGGTTTTCCTCGATGAAAACCTGTCTGATAGACTGTCGGGATGGACTGACGATGCGAAAATCAGGTTTTCGGGATGAAAACAAGTCTGATGGACTTTCGGGATGGACTAACGGGGCGAAAATCAGGTTTTCGCGATGAAAACTTGTCTGATGGACTGTCGGGATGGACTGACGGGGCGAAAATCAGGTTTTCGAGATGAGAACCTGTCTGATGGACTGTCGGGATGCACTGGGTGGATGAAAAATCAGGTTTTCAGGAGGAAAACCTGTCTGATGGACTGTCGGGATGGACTGACGGGGCGAAAATCAGGGTTTCCCCGATGAACACCTGTCTGATGGACTGTCCGGATGGACTGTCCGGATGGACTGGGTGGACGAAAATCAGGTTTTTGCGATGAAAACCTGTCTAATGGACTGTCGGTATTGACTGACGGGGCGAAAATCAGGTTTTTCGATAAAACTTGTCTGATGGAGTGTCGGGATGGACTGACGGGGCGAAAATCAGGTTTTCACTGATGAAAACATGTCTGATAGACTGTTCGGAGGGACTGACGGGCGAAAATCAGGTTTTCGGTATGAAAACCTGTCTGATGGACTGTCCGGATGGACTAGGTAGACGAAAATCAGGCTTTCGCGATGAAAACCTGTCTGATGGACTATGGGGATGGACTGACGGGGCAAAAATTAGGTTTTCCCCGATGAAAACCAGTCTGATGGCCTTTTCGGATGGACTGGGTGGACGAAAATAAGGTTTTCGCGATGAAAACCTGTCTGATGGATTGTCGGGATGGACTGACGGGGCGAAAATCAGGTTTTCGCTGATGAAAACCTGTCTGATGGACTGTCAGGCGGGACTGACAATGCAAAAATCAATTTTTCATCGAAAACCTGTCTGATAGACTGGGTGGACGAAAATCAGGTTTTCGCGATGAAAACATATCTGAAGGACTGTCGGGATGGACTGACGGGGAAAAAATCAGGTTTTCACTGATGAAAACCTGTCTGATGGACTGTCGGGATGGACTGACGGGGTGAAAATCAGGTTTTCCCCGATGAAAACCTGTCTGAGGGACTGTCAGGCTGGACTGACAAAGCGAAAATCAATTTTTCATCGAAAACCTTTCTGATGGACTGGGTGGACGAAAATCAGGTTTTCGCGATGAAAACATGAAGGACTGTCGGGATGGACTGACGGGGCGAAAATAAGGTTTTCGCGATGAAAACCTGTCTGATGGACTGTCGGGATGGACTGACGGGGCGAAAATCAGGTTTTCCCCGATGAAAACCAGTCTGATGGACTGTTCGGATGGACTGGGAGGACGAAAATAAGGTTTTCGCGATAAAAACCTGTCTGATGGGCAGTCGGGATGGACTGACGGGGCAAAAATCAGGTTTTCGCGATAATAACCTGTCCAATGGAATGTCGGGATGGACTGACGGGGCAAAAATCAGATTTTCTATGAAAAGCTGTCTTATGGACTGTCGGGATGGACTGACGGGCTGGACTGACAAAGCAAAAATGAATTTTTCATCGAAAACCTGTCTGATAGACTGGGTGGACGAAAATCAGGTTTTCGCGACGAAAACATGTCTGAAGGACTGTCGGGATGGACTGACGGGGCGAAAATCAGGTTTTCACTGATGAAAACCCGTCCGATGGACTGTCGGGATGGACTGACGGGGCGAAAATCAGGTTTTCGGGATGAAAACCTGTCTTATTGATTGTCTGGATGGACTGGGTGAACGAAAATCAGGTTTTCGCGATGAAAACCTTTCTGATGGACTGTCAGGATGGACTGACCGAATGCAAATCGGGTTTTCCCCGATGAAAACCTGTCTGATGGACTGTCAGGATGGACTGACGGGGCGAAAGTCAAGTTTTCGCGATTAAAACCTGTCTGATGGACAGACGGGGCGAAAATCAGGTTTTTACTGATGAAAACCTGTCTGATAGACTGTCCCGATGGACTGACGGGTCGAAAATCAGGTTTTCGGGATGAAAACCAGTCTGATGGACTGTTCGGATTGACTGGGTGGACGAAAATAAGGTTTCCGTGATGAAAACCTGTCTGATGGGCTGTCGGGATTGACTGACGGGGCGAAAATCAGGTTTTCCCCGATGAAAACCTGTCTGATAGACTGTCGGGATGGACTGACGATGCGAAAATCAGGTTTTCGGGATGAAAACAAGTCTGATGGACTTTCGGGATGGACTAACGGGGCGAAAATCAGGTTTTCGCGATGAAAACTTGTCTGATGGACTGTCGGGATGGACTGACGGGGCGAAAATCAGGTTTTCGAGATGAGAACATGTCTGATGGACTGTCGGGATGCACTGGGTGGATGAAAATCAGGTTTTCAGGAGGAAAACCTGTCTGATGGACTGTCGGGATGGACTGACGGGGCGAAAATCAGGTTTTCCCCGATGAACACCTGTCTGATGGACTGTCCGGATGGACTGGGTGGACGAAAATCAGGTTTTCGCGATGAAAACCTGTCTAATGGACTGTCGGTATTAACTGACGGGGCGAAAATCAGGTTTTTCGATAAAACTTGTCTGATGGAGTGTCGGGATGGACTGACGGGGCGAAAATCAGGTTTTCACTGATGAAAACCTGTCTGATAGACTGTTCGGAGGGACTGACGGGCCGAAAATCAGGTTTTCGGTATGAAAACCTGTCTGATGGACTGTCCGGATGGACTAGGTGGACGAAAATCAGGTTTTCGCGATGAAAACCTGTCTGATGGACTATGGGGATGGACTGACGGGGCGAAAATTAGGTTTTCCCCGATGAAAACCAGTCTGATGGACTTTTCGGATGGATTGGGTGGACGAAAATAAGGTTTTTGCGATGAAAACCTGTCTGATGGATTGTCGGGATGGACTGACGGGGCGAAAATCAGGTTTTCGCTGATGAAAACCTGTCTGATGGACTGTCAGGCGGGACTGACAATGCAAAAATCAATTTTTCATCGAAAACCTGTCTGATAGACTGGGTGGACGAAAATCAGGTTTTCGCGATGAAAACATATCTGAAGGACTGTCGGGATGGACTGACGGGGAGAAAATCAGGTTTTCACTGATGAAAACCTGTCTGATGGACTGTCGGGATGGACTGACGGGGTGAAAATCAGGGTTTCCCCGATGAAAACCTGTCTGAGGGACTGTCAGGCTGGACTGACAAAGCGAAAATCAATTTTCATCGAAAACCTGTCTGATGGACTGGGTGGACGAAAATCAGGTTTTCGCGATGAAAACATGAAGGTCTGTCGGGATGGACTGACGGGGCGAAAATAAGGTTTTCGCGATGAAAACCTGTCTGATGGACTGTCGGGATGGACTGACGGGGCGAAAATCAGGTTTTCCCCGATGAAAACCAGTCTGATGGACTGTTCGGATGGACTGGGAGGACGAAAATAAGGTTTTCGCGATAAAAACCTGTCTGATGGGCAGTCGTGATGGACTGACGGGGCGAAAATCAGGTTTTCGCGATAATAACCTGTCCAATGGAGTGTCGGGATGGACTGACGGGGCAAAATTCAGATTTTCGATGAAAAGCTGTCTTATGGACTGTCGAGATGGACTGACGGGCTGGACTGACAAAGCGAAAATGAATTTTTCATCGAAAACCTGTCTGATAGACTGGGTGGACGAAAATCAGGTTTTTCGCGATGAAAACATGTCTGAAGGACTGTCGGGATGGACTGACGGGGCGAAAATCAGGTTTTCACTGATGAAAACCCGTACGATGGACTGTCGGGATGGACTGACGGGGCGAAAATCAGGTTTTCGGGATGAAAACCTGTCTTATTGATTGTCTGGATGGACTGGGTGAACGAAAATCAGGTTTTCGCGATGAAAACCTTTATGATGGACTGTCAGGATGGATTGACCGAACGCAAATCGGGTTTTCCCCGATTAAAACCTGTCTGATGGACTGTCAGGATGGACTGACGGGGCGAAAGTCAAGTTTTCGCGATTAAAACCTGTCTGATGGAAAGACGGGGCGAAAATCAGGTTTTTACTGATGAAAACCTGTCTGATAGACTGACGGGTCAAAAATCAGGTTTTCGGGATGAAAACAATTCTGATGGACTGTCGGGATTGACTGACGGGGCGAAAATCAGGTTTTTGCGATCAAAACCTGTCTGATGGACTGTCGGGGTGGACTGACGAGGCAAAAATCAGGTTTTCGCGATGAAAACCTGTCTGATGGACTGTCAGGATAGATTGACGGTGCGAAAATCAGGTTTTCTGGGTGAAAGCCTGTCTGATGAACTGTCCGTATGGACTGGGTAGACGAATATAAGGTTTTCGCGATGAAAACCTGTCTGATGAACAGTCGGGATGGACTGACGGGGCCAAAATCTGGTTTTCGGGATGAAAACAAGTCTGATGGAATGTCGGGATGGACTGACGGGGCGAAAATCAAGTTTTCACTGATGGAAACCTGTCTGATAGACTGTCCGGATGGACTGACGGAGCGAAAATCAGGTTTTCGGTATGAAAACCTGTCTGATGGACTGTCCGGATGGACTGGGTGGACGAAAATCAGGATTTCGCGATGAAAACCTGTCTGATGGACTGTCGGGATAGACTGACGGGGCGAAAATCAGGTTTTTGCGATGAAAACCTGTCTGATGAACTGTCTGGATGGACTGACGGGGCGAAAATCAGATTTTCGCGATGAAAACCTGTCTAATGGACTGTCGGGATGGTCTGACCGGGCGAAAATCAGGGTTTCCCCGATGAAAACCAGTCTGATGGACTGTCCGGATGGACTGGGTAGACGAAAATCAGGTTTTCCCGATGAAAACAATTCTGATGAACTGTCGGGATGGACTGACGGGGCGAAAATCAGGTTTTCCCGATGAAAACCAGTCTGATGGACTGTTCCGATCGGCTGGGTGGACGAAAATAAGGTTTCCGCGATTAAAACCTTTCTGATGGGCTGTCGGGATTGACTGACGGGGCGAAAATCAGGTTTTCCCCGATGAAAAATGTCTGATAGACTGTCGGGATGGACTGACGATGCGAAAATCAGGTTTTCGGGATGAAAACAAGTCTGATGGACTTTCGGGATGGACTGACGGGGCGAAAATCAGGTTTTCGCGATGAAAACTTGTCTTATGGACTGTCGGGATGGACTGACGGGGAAAAAATCAGGTTTTCGAGATGAAAACCTGTCTGATGGACTGTCGGGATGCACTGGGTGGACGAAAATCAGGTTTTCAGGAGGAAAATCTGTCTGATGGACTGTCGGGATGGACTGACGGGGCGAAAATCAGGGTTTCCCCGATGAACACCTGTCTGATGGACTGTCCGGATGGACTGGGTGGACGAAAATCAGGTTTTCGCGATGAAAACCTGTCTGATGGACTGTCGGTATTGACTGACGGGGCGAAAATCAGGTTTTTCGATAAAACTTGTCTGATGGAGTATCGGGATGGACTGACGGGGCTAAAATCAGGTTTTCACTGATGAAAACCTGTCTGATAGACTGTTCGGAGGGACTGACGGGGCGAAAATCAGGTTTCCGGTATGAAAACCTGTCTGATGGACTGTCCGGATGGACTGGGTGGACGAAAATTGTGAGATTTTGGATGAACATGAGCTCACTCTTCCCATCAATGGAGGAGAACATCAACTTGTGATGAAATCCCCTTGAATCCACCACTCACAACAGCTTAGGGAACATCATAGAACCGGCTGTGTGATGGGGAAAGAGAGAGATTAGCTTAGACAAAGAGAGAAGAGTTTTGGTGAGTAAATGATTGAATGGACAAACAAAGGTCTGCCATTAAGGCAGACCCCAAATCGCATAACCTCCTCTCTCTACATTGCAACAAGTTTGATTAAGCAAGTAAAGAAGATGAAGCTATATGAAATGGACAGAAGTTTGCCTCTTATTTCATTAAGTGTTTACAATGGATTACACTCTCTATATATAGAGAAAGACATAAGGGAGATACATTGAATGTGGACATAAGATCTATTCAAAGCTAGGAGAATATGCTTAAGGAAAAGCAACAGCATTTTTGACTATGGACAGCTCACATGCCAGCTCCTTCCTTCTTTTGTCTCGACTTGTCCCGGGGTTTGCACATCCCGGGTTTTGCACGCCCGGACTTTGCACGGACCTGGGATTTGATATCCCGGACTTTGATCGGAATGTACGGAATGTACGGACATGTACGGAATGTACAGACATGTACGGCCTTGCCCGGGTTTTGCACGCCCGGTCTTTGCACGGCCTCTCTGGAAGTCTCGCCCGGACTTTGCACGGCCGGCCTCCCCGGAAGTCTCGCCCGGACTTTGCACGGCCTCTCCGGAAGTCTCGCCCGGACTTTGCACGGCCTCTCCAGAAGTTACGCCCGGACTTTGCACGCCCGGACTCAGCCTCTCCGGCCTCTCCGACCTCTTCTCTTTATACACTCTAACAAAAATCAGGTTTTCGCGATGAAAACCTGTCTGATGGACTATCGGGATGGACTGACGGGGCGAAAATTAGGTTTTCCCCGATGAAAACCAGTCTGATGGACTATTCGGATGGACTAGGTGGACGAAAATAAGGTTTTCGCGATGAAAACCTGTCTGATGGACTGTCGGGATGGACTGACGGGGCGAAAATCAGGTATTCCCCAATGAAAACCTGTCTGAGGGACTGTCAGGCCGGACTGACAAAGCGAAAATCAATTTTTCATCGAAAACCTGTCTGAAGGACTGGGTGGACGAGAATCAGGTTTTCGCGATGAAAACATGTCTGAAGGACTGTCGGGATGGACGGACAGGGCGAAAATAAGGTTTTCGCGATGAAAACTTGTCTGATGGACTGTCGGGATGGACTGACGGGGCGAAAATCAGGTTTTCCCCGATGAAAACCAGTCATATGGACTGTTCGGATGGACTGGGTGGACGAAAATAAGGTTTTCGCGATGAAAACCTGTCTGATGGACTGTCGGGATGGACTGACGGGGCGAAAATCAGGTTTCACTGATGAAAACCTGTCTGATGGACTGTCAGGCTGGACTGACAAAGCGAAAATCAATTTTTCATCGAAAACCTGTCTGATGGACTGGGTGGACGAAAATCAGGTTTTCGCGATGAAAACCTGTCTGATGGACTGTCGGGATCGACTGACGGGGCGAAAATCAGGTTTTCACGATGAAAACCTGTCTGATGGACTGTCAGGATGGATTGACGGAGCAAAAATCAGGTTTTCGGGGTGAAAACCTGTCTGATGAACTGTCCGTATGGACTGGGTAGACGAATATCAGGTTTTCGCGATGAAAACCTGTCTGATGGACAGTCGGGATGGACTAACGGGGCCAAAATCAGGTTTTCGGGATAAAAACAAGTCTGATGGACTGTCGGGATGGACAGACGGGGCGAAAATCAGGTTTTCAAGATGAAAACCAGTCTGATGACTGTCGGGATGGGCTGAAGGGGCGAAAATCAGGTTTTCGGGATGACAACCTGTCTGATGGACCGTCCGGATGGACTGGGTGGACGAAAACCAGGTTTTCGCGATGAAAACCTGTCTGATGGATTGTCAGGATGGATTGACGGGGCGAAAATCAGGTTTTCGGGGGTGAAAACCTGTCTGATGGACTGTCTGGATGGACTGGGTGGACGAATATCAGGTTTTCGCGATGAAAACCTGTCTGATGGACTGTCGCGATGGACTGACGGGGCGAAAATCAGGTTTTCGCGATGAAAACCAGTCTGATGGACTGTCGGGATGGACAGACGGGGCGAAAATCTGGTTTTCGGGATGAAAACCCGTCCGATGGACTGTTCGGATGGACTGGGTGGATGAAAATCAGGTTTTCCCGATGAAAACCTGTCTGATGAACTGTCGGGATGGACTGACGGGGCGAAAATCAGGTTTTCCCCGATGAAAACCAGTCTGATGGACTGTTCGGATGGACTGGGTGGACGAAAATAAGGTTTCCGCGATGAAAACCTGTCTGATGGGCTGTCGGGATTGACTGACGGGGCGAAAATCAGGTTTTCGGGATGAAAACAAGTCTGATGGACTGTTAGGATGGACTGACGGGGTGAAAATCAGGCTTTCGGGATGACAACCTGTCCGATGGACAGTCCGGATAGACTGGGTGGACGAAAATCAGGTTTTCGCGATGAAAACCTTTCTGATGGACTGTCAGGATGGATTGACGGGGCGAAAATTAAGTTTTCGGGGTGAAAACCAGTCTGATGGACTGTCCGGATGGACTGGGTGGACGAATATCAGGTTTTCGCGATGAAAACCTGTCTGATGGACTGTCGGGATGGACTGATGGGGCGAAAATAAGGTTTTCGCGATGAAAACCAGTCTGATGGACTGTCCGGATGGACAGACGGGGCGAAAATCTGGTTCTCGGGATGAAAACCAGTCTGATGGACTGTCCGGATGGACTGGGTAGACGAAAATCAGGTTTTCCCGATGAAAACCTGTGTGATGGACTGTCGGGATGGACTGACGGGGCGAAAATCAGGTTTTCAAGATGAAAATCTGGCCGTTGGAGTGTCGGGATGGCCTGACGGGCCGAAAATCAGGTTTTCGGGATGAAAACAAGTCTGATGGACTTTCGGGATGGAATGACGGGGCGAAAATCAGGTTTTCGCGATAAAAACCTGTCTGATTGACTGTTAGGATGGATTGACGGGGCAAAAATCAGGTTTTCAGGGTTAAAACCTGTCTGATGGACTGTCCGGATTGACTGGGTGGACGAATATCAGGTTTTCACGATGAAAACCTGTCTGATGGAATGTCGGGATGGACTGATGGGGTGAAAATAAGGTTTTCGCGATGAAAACCTGTCTGATGGACTGTCGGGATGGACAGACGGGGCGAAAGTCTGGTTCTAAGGATGAAAACCAGTCTGATGGACTGTCCGGATGGACTGGGTGGACGAAAATCAGGTTTTCCCGATCAAAACCTGTGTGATGGACTGTCGAGATGGACTGACGGTGCGAAAATCAGGTTTTCAAGATGAAAATCTGGCCGCTGGAGTGTCGGGATGGACTGACGGGGCGAAAATCAGGTTTTCGCGATGCAAAACCAGTCTGATGGACGGTTGGGATGGACTGACGGGGCGAAAATCAGGTTTTCGCGATTAAAACCTGTCAGATGGACTGTCGGGATTCACTGGGTGGACGAAAATCAGGTTTTCACGAGGAAAACCTGTCTGGACTGTCGGGATGGACTGACGGGGCGAAAATCAGGTTTTCCCCGATGAAAACCTATCTGATGGACTGTCCGGATGGACTGGGTGGACGAAAATCAGGTTTTCGCAATGAAAACAAGTCTGATGGACTTTCGGGATGGACAGACGGGGCGAAAATCAGGTTTTCAAGATGAAAACCAGTCTGATGATTGTCGGGATGGGCTGTAGGGGCGAAAATCAGGTTTTCGGGATGACAACCTGTCTGATGGACCGTCCGGATGGACTGGGTGGACGAAAACCAGGTTTTCGCGATGAAAACCTGTCTGATGGACTGTCAGGATGGATTGACGGGGCGAAAATCAGGTTTTCGGGGTGAAAAGCTGTCTGGATGGACTGGGTGGACGAATATCAGGTTTTCGCGATGAAAACCTGTCTGATGGACTGTCGCGATGGACTGACGGGGTGAAAATTAGGTTTTCGCGATGAAAACCAGTCTGATGGACAGTCAGGATGGACAGACGGGGCGAAAATCTGGTGTTCGGGATGAAAACCCGTCTGATGGACTGTACGGATGGACTGGGTGGATGAAAATCAGGTTTTCCTGATGAAAACCTGTCTGATGAACTGTCGGGATGGACTGACGGGGCGAAAATCAGGTTTTCGCGATGAAAACTTGTCTGATGGACTGTCGGGACGGACTGACGGGGCGAAAATAAGGTTTTCGCGATTAAAACCTGTCAGATGGACTGTCGGGATTCACTGGGTGAACGAAAATCAGGTTTTCACGAGGAAAACCTGTCTGATGGACTGTCGGGATGGACTGACGGGGGGAAAATCAGGTTTTCCCCGATGAAAACCTGTCTGATGGACTGTCCGGATGGACTGGGTGGACGAAAATCAGGTTTTCACGATGAAAACCTGTCTGTTGGACTGTCGGTATTGACTGACGGGACGAAAATCAGGTTTTCACTGGTGATTTCCGGAGAGGCCGGCCGTACAAAGTCTGGGCGAGACTTCCGGAGAGGCCGTGCAAAGTCAGGGCGTGACTTCCGGAGAGGCCGTGCAAAGTCCGGGCGGGACTTCCGGAGAGGCCGGCTGTGCAAAGTCTGGGCGAGACTTCCGGAGAGGCCGTGCAAAGTCCGGGCGTGCAAAGTCCGGGCGTGCAAAGCCCGGGCAAGGCGGTACATGTCCGTACAGGCCGTACAGAAGCCGTACAATCCGTACAAGGAGGCCGTACCATCAAGACATGGTGTGATCAAAGTCCGGGATATCAAATCCTGGGTCCGTGCAAAGTCCGGACGTGCAAACCCCGGGATGTGCAAACCCCGGGACAAGTCGAGACAAAAGAAGGAAGGAGCTGGCATGTGAGCTGTCCATAGTCAAAGATGCTGTTCCTTTTGCTTTAGCATATTCTACTAGCTTTGAATAGATCCTATGTCCACATTCAATGAATCTCTCTTATGACTTTCTCTATATAAACAAGGTGTAATCATTTGCAAACTCTTAATGAATCAATAGACAAGTTTCTTCATATTGTTTAGCTCTTATTACTTTACTAAATGTGTTGTTCATCCTTCACAATGTAGAGAATCAGTGTTAAACATGTGGGTTAGCCCTTAAGGGCTAACCATTCTTGTCTAAATCATTCATCCTAAACTCACTCAAACTCTTCATCTCTCTTTGCTTAGTTAGCTAATCTCTCTCTCTCTTTCCCATAACACAGCTGGTTGTTCTTTGTGCTGATGTTAGTGGTGGATTCAAGAGGAGTTCATCACTTGTTGGTGTTTCTCCTCCATTGATGGGAAGAGTGAGCTCATGTTCATCCAAAATCTCACATGGTATCAGAGCCAGGTTGTTCATGAACTCACTTCTTCCTCTTTGATTTTCATTTTTCTTTTAAATCCAAGGAGCTCTCTCTCTCTCTCATTTGCTTGTTAAAGTCGCTTTTGGTTAGCTTTAATGTTAAGATCTATGGCGTGAGAAGAGAAGAGAGTGAGGATGAAGCTTGTTTGTGTTTGTTTTAAATCCCAGGATCTCTCTCTCTCATTCCTTGTTGAAAAACGTTTTGAAGAGCTGTAATGGCTAGGACTTAAAACTTGGGAAGAGAAGAGAGTAAGGATGAAGGTTTTGGTTTTCAAAAGGTTTTGGTTTTCAAGTTGTTAACTTTAAAAGATTGGTTTTTGAGAAAGATGAAAACTTTGCTTTGAAAACCCTTTAAAATCGATTTGGAAAGACTTTTGAATTCATTTTTCATTTGGTTTTGGTGTTCTTTGCTCAGTCCAAGGACTCATGGAAGAGGATGAGCAAAGTTCCCTTGTTTGGTTTGTGTTCTTCATCTTGTCTAATGACTTTCACAAAGAGGACAAGATGGAGTTCGGTTTTGGTTCCTCTTTCTTCCATTTGAACAAGCTTTGGTTTAGATCTTGATTGGAGATCCTAAGAACCAGTTTGAGGAAGGGAGTGAACCTAAAGGCTTCACCTTTTTGCTTGTGCTTGAATCGGTTTTAGTTTTGAAATGGTGAAGATCTTGCTTTTGTTTTTGTTCTCAAACATCTTAATCTATTCTCCCCTTTTTCTCTCATTTTAAAGCTTGGTTGAAAGATTCAAAGTCTGAAGAAGCCAATGCTTGAGGGAGGGAGAGAGATTGAAAGTGATTTGAAGAACTTTGGTTTTGAATCTTTAAGAAAAACGTTTTGCAAAGTTTCTCTTTGAAAAGTGTTAAGATTGCTTTGTTAAAATCGATTTGAAAGCTTTGGAAAATTCTTGTTTTGGTTTGTTCTTCACATTGTCTAATGATCTCTTTAAGGAGGACAAGTGTGGAGTTTGGTTTTGGTCTACTTCTCTTTCATTTTCAAAGCTTTGGTTCAGATCCTCATTGAAGGTTCTTGAACAAGCTTGAAGGAGAGAGGGTGGCTGTAAAGGCTTCACCTTTGTGTTTGATTTTAAATCGGTTTTGGTTTTAAAAGGTGAAGATCCTGATTTTGGTTTAGTTCTCAAACACTCTTAGTCTCATCTTCCATTTACTCTCACTTTAAAGCTTGGTTGAAAAATTCAAAGTCTGAAGAAGCCAATGCTTGAGGGAGGGAGAGAGATTAAAGGTGGTTTGAAGAACTTTGGTTTTAAACCTTTAAGGAAAACGTTTTGCAAAAGTTTCTTTTCAAAAGTGTTTTAAATGGCTTTGCAAACTCGATTTGAAAATGTTCTTGAAAGGTTTTAAAAGTTGTTTTGGTGGTCAAACTCCTCAGCCTCATCTACCCATTTTCTCTCATTAAAGCTTGGATGAAAGATGCCTTGCTTGAGGGAGGGAGAGAGATTAAAGGAGGTTTGAAGCCATGTTTGTTTAGCCTTGGGCAGGTGGACAAATTGTTTTGATCCATCAGTCCCATTGATCTTAAGACCAGCAAACAATGATTGTTTTGCTTGGTCCATCTTGTTCAGTCCTTGTAACACCATGGTTGTGAGTTTTGTGGTGTTCTTGGCTGTCTTTTGCTTCCGCTCAACTCAAGAAAACAGAGAGCAAAACTCTGTCCATAAGAACTCTTGAGCAAACTCTCATTCTCCATTCTGGTTACTCATTCTCCAATCTGGTTACTCATTCTCTTACTCTCCATTATTCTCTTATAGTCTTGTTACTTATTCTGCTTATTCTCATATTCTCTTGTTACTTATTCTCCATTATTCTGGTTACTTATTCTCTTATTCTATTATTGTCTTATTATTCTCTATGATCTCTCACCATCTCTTGTGAAGAACTGTTTCAGGTACAGTCTTAAAGATGGTGTTGAGCTCGCTTGCTATCTCAAAGAAAGAGGCAGCGAGATTGATGGCTTAAGAAGGCGCAGCACAAAAGTTTGGGAGTTAGAACCAATGGCCTCAGTTTCAAGAAAAGACTGAAGGAAGGTGCTGAATCAACTCGCCAAACCCATGCTTGGAGAATAGAACGAATGGCCATTAGCTTCAATGAAGGCAATGGAAGGTGTTGAATCAGCTCAAGCATGATGTGGGCGTCCAAGCCTAAATCACTTGTGGTTCCAAGATGGAGTTCAAACCGCTTGTGATCAGATTGTTTTGGCGGTTCCAAGATGTAGTTCAAACCGCAGTCATTCAAGGAAGTGGAATCCGCTTCCATTCAGCCCATTTCAGACCTCTTCTTCAATGCAAAGGCTGTACTCTAAACTTTAGTCTCATTCCATTATGTTAAACTCATTACCTTAGTTCAGATAGCTTGTTTATTCTCTCATTTGAATTCTTAACTTGTGGCATTTAAACCTTTGATATTCCTCATGGCATATACTTAATCTTTTCTTCTTTATCTCTTGTTTAAGGGAAAAGGAGACCATGAGAGCCTCAAAGAAGTTCAAGATTCCAAGAAAAGGATTCAAAGGAAGAAGAAGTCAAGCCGTGAAAGGAGTGAGCACTTGAGGAGAAGGAGCCGGTATCATTTCATGCCAAGGTCGATGCTATTCTTCAGGGGTCGCTAGACTTGTCTATCCTAGAGGCGTACTCATACTGCGAAACAGCAAGGCAGCTCTGGGAAACCCTCAAGAATGTGTTCGGTAACATCTCAAACCTCACAAGAGTATTTGAAGTGAAGCGGTCCATCAACAATCTCTCCCAGGAAGATATGGAGTTCAATGAGTTCTTTGGGAAGTTCAGGTCACTATGGGCGGAACTTGACATGCTAAGACCAGCAACCATAGATCCTGTCGTACTTGATGACCGAAGGGAACAGGAAAAAGTGTTTGCTCTGTTGCTCTGCCTCAGCTCCTCTTACAACGACCTTATCAAGCATATGCTCAGAGCAGATAAGCTTCCTTGCCTTGAAGAGGTGTGTTCGCAGATTCAGAAGGAGCAAGGATCACTTGGATTATTTGGTGGAACAGGGGAACTTCCAACTGCGAACAAGGGCCTGTTCCATTCCACCAACAAGACTTACTCCAAGTCAGAGGACCGTAGGAATTGGATTTGTGACCACTGCAAGAAGAAAGGTCACAACAAGGACAAGTGCTGGATACTCCACCCACATCTCAAGCTGGCCAAGTTCAAGGAAGCAAGGGCCAACATCACCGAAGCGGTAGACACTCAGGGGTCAACCTCAGCAGCTAATGGCCAAGCTCAAGTGGAAGGATCTGAGCTAGCTATGGTGGTTCATGGGGGAGTCAGAGGACCGGACAATGACCTAGTAAGGAAGTCGGACCTGGAGGCTCTTATCAAATTCATCATCAACCTAAAGGAGTCTGGTACAACTTATTTCTCAATGACTAGGCCTAGTAAATCTATTGGAACTCGGTCAAATAATTCACTTGTTGTAGACTCAGGTGCATCACATCATATGATTAGTAATCCTGAGCTTCTTAGCAACATTAAACCGGCCTTAGGTAGTGTAGTTATAGCAAATGGTGATAAGGTTGCAGTTAGTGGAATTGGAGATCTTAGGTTGTTTGATAAGCAGTCTAAGGCTTTGTATATGCCTAAGTTCACATCAAACCTATTGTCGGTCAAAAGAGTGACAAATGATTTAAACTGCTATGCTATCTTTGGGGCTAACCGTGTACAATTTCAGGATATTGACACTATACAATTGCTTGGACAAGGTGGAACTAAGGATGATCTATATGTTTTGGAAGACACTTCACCAAGCAATGTCAAACCTGTTTCGTTTTCCTCTTGTTTATCTGTTGGCCTGAATAAATTGTGGCATGCTACATTAGGCCATCCTCATTTTCATGCTTTAAAGTTGTTGCTTCCTCAAGTTTCTTTTGATCACTCTAGTTGTGAAGCTTGTATCCTTGGTAAACATTGCAAATCGGTTTTTCCAAAGTCATTATCTATCTATGAACATTGCTTTGATTTAGTTCATTCAGATGTTTGGACATCTCCTTGCATGTCTAGGGATAGTAACAAATATTTCGTCACATTTATAGATGAGAAATCGAAGTATACTTGGATAACTTTGCTTCCTTCTAAAGATAGAGTGTTTGATGCTTTCATAAACTTTCAAAACTATGTGACTAATCAGTTTAAAGCCAAATTGAAAGTTTTAAGAACAGATAATGGAGGAGAGTACATAAATCACAAGTTCAAAGATCATTTAGCTAAACATGGCATTGTGCATCAAACAAGCTGCCCATATACTACACAACAAAATGGAGTTGCTGAAAGGAAGAACAGACATCTTATGGAGGTGGCCCGGTCCAAGATGTTCCATACCAATGTTCCCAAGAGATTCTGGGGAGACGCATTAATGACCGCATGCTACTTGATCAATCGAACTCCAACCAGAGTCCTTAACAACTCCTCTCCATTTGAGGTACTCATCAAGTCCAAACCTTCAATTGATTATCTAAAAGTGTTTGGGTGTGTTTGCTTTTTCATAGCCTCAGGAATACAAAGAACCAAGCTTGATGCAAAGAGTGTGAAGTGTATGTTCATTGGCTACTCCAATACACAAAAGGGATTCAAGTGTTTCGATCCTACCAACAATCGGACCTATGTTTCCAGAGATGTTAAGTTCTTGGAAGATCAAGGCTTCTATATAGAAAAGGACTGGGATAGCTTGAAGAACTTAGCACAATCATCCTCTGACCAACCCACAACCTTACGGTTTCTCTTAGATCACCTTGGTCACAAAATCAGATTTTCGCTGATGAAAACCTGTCGGGATGGACTGACGGGGCAAAAATCATGTTTTCCCCGATGAAAACCTGTCTGATAGACTATCGGGATGGACTGACGGGCCAAAAATCAGGTTTTCGGGATGATAACAAGTCTGATGGGCTGTCGGGATGGACTGACGGGGAGAAAATCAGGTTTTCACGAGGAAAGCCTGTCTGATGGATTGTCGGAATGGACTGACGGGCCGAAAATAAGGTTTTCGGGATGAAAACCAGTCTGATGGACTGTCCGGATGGACTGGGTAGACGAATATCAGGTTTTCGCGATGAAAACCTGTTTGATGGACAGTCGGGATTGACTGACGCGGCGAAAATCAGGTTTTCGGGATGAAAACAAGTCTGATGGACTGTCGGGATGGACTGACGGGGCGAAAATCAGGCTTTCAGGTTGAAAACCAGTCTGATGGACTGTCGGGATGGGCTGACGGGGCGAAAACCAGGTTTTCGCGATGAAAACCTGTCTGATGGACAGTCAGAGTGGATTGACGGGGCGAAAATCAGGTTTTCAGGGTGAAAACCTGTCTGATAGACTGTCCGGATGGATTGGGTGGACGAAAATCAGGTTTTCCCGATGAAAACCTGTCTGATGGACTGTCAGGATGGACTTACGGGGCGAAAATCAGGTTTTCACTGATGAAAACCTGTCTGATGGACTGTCGGGATGGACTGACGGGGCGAAAATCAGGTTTTCCCCGATGAAAACCTGTATGATAGACTATTGGGATGGACTGACGGGCCGAAAATCAGGTTTTCGGGATGAAAACAAGTATGATGAACTGTCGGGATGGACTGACGGGGCGAAAATCAGGTTGTTGCGATGAAAACCTGTCTGATGGACTGTCGGGATGGACTGACAAGGCAAAAATCAGGTTTTCGCGATGAAAACCTGTCTGATGGACTGTGGGGATGGACTGACGGGGCGAAAATCAGGTTTTCACTGATAAAAACCTGTCTGATAGACTGTCCGGATGGACTGACGGGGCGAAAATCCGAAACCTGCCTGATGGACTGTCCGGATGGACTGGGTGGACAAAAATAAGGTTTTCGCGATTAAACCCTGTCTGATGGACTGTCGGGATGGACTGACGGGGCGAAAATCAGGTTTTTAGGATGAAAACCAGTCTGATGGACTGTCGGGATGGGCTGACGGGGCGAAAATCAGGCTTTCGGGATGACAACCTGTCTGATGGACTGACGGGGCGAAAATCAGATTTTCGATGAAAAGCTGTCTGATGTATTGTCGGAATGGACTGACGGGCCGAAAATAAGGTTTTCGGGATGAAAACCAGTCTGATGGACTGTCCGGATGGACTGGGTAGACGAATATCAGGTTTTCGCGATGAAAACCTGTTTGATAGACAGTCGGGATTGACTGACGGGGCGAAAATCAGGTTTTCGGGATGAAAACAAGTCTGATGGACTGTCGGGATGGACTGACGGGGCGAAAATCAGGCTTTCAGGTTGAAAACCAGTCTGATGGACTGTCGGGATGGGCTGACGGGGCGAAAACCAGGTTTTCGCAATGAAAACCTGTCTGATGGACAGTCAGAGTGGATTGACGGGGCGAAAATCAGGTTTTCGGGGTGAAAACCTGTCTGATAGACTGTCCGGATGGATTGGGTGGACGAAAATCAGGTTTTCTCGATGAAAACCTGTCTGATGGACTGTCAGGATGGACTGACAGGGCGAAAATCAGGTTTTCACTGATGAAAACCTGTCTGATGGACAGTCGGGATGGACTGACGGGGCGAAAATCAGGTTTTCCCCGATGAAAACCTGTATGATAGACTATTGGGATGGACTGACGGGCCGAAAATCAGGTTTTCGGGATGAAAACAAGTCTGATGAACTGTCGGGATGGACTGACGGGGCGAAAATCAGGTTGTTGCGATGAAAACCTGTCTGATGGACTGTCGGGATGGACTGACGGGGCGAAAATCAGGTTTTTGCGATGAAAACCTGTCTGATGGACTGTCGGGATGGACTGACGAGGCAAAAATCAGGTTTTCGCGATGAAAACCTGTCTGATGGACTGTGGGGATGGACTGACGGAGCGAAAATCAGGTCTTCATCATAGACTGTCCGGATGGACTGACGGGGCGAAAATCCGAAACCTGCCTGATGGACTGTCCGGATGGACTGGGTGGACAAAAATAAGGTTTTCGCGATTAAAACCTGTCTGATGGACTGTTGGGATGGACTGACGGGGCGAAAATCAGGTTTTCAGGATGAAAACCAGTCTGATGGACTGTTGGGATGGGCTGACGGGGCGAAAATCAGGCTTTCGGGATGACAACCTGTCTGATGGACTGTCGGATGGACTGACGGGGCGAAAATAAGGTTTTCACTGATGAAAACCTTTCTGATGGACTGTGGGGATGGACTGATGGGGCGAAAATCAGGTTTTCATTGAAAACCTGTCTGGTGGACAATCCGGATGGACTGGGTGGACGAAAATCAGGTTTCCGTGATGTAAACCAGTCTGATGGACTGTTGGGATGGACTGACGGGGCAAAAATTCAAGATGAAAACCTGGCCGATGGAGTGTCGGGATGGACTGACGGGGCGAAAATCAGATTTTCGATGAAAAGCTGTCTGATGGATTGTCGGAATGGACTGACGGGCCGAAAATAAGGTTTTCGGGATGAAAACCAGTCTGATGGACTGTCTGGATGGACTGGGTAGACGAATATCTGGTTGTCGCGATGAAAACCTGTTTGATGGACAGTCGGGATGGACTGACGGGGCGAAAATCAGGTTTTCGGGATGAAAACAAGTCTGATGGATTGTCGGGATGGACTGACGGGGCGAAAATCAGGCTTTCATGTTGAAAACCAGTCTGATGGGCTGTCGGGATGGGCTGACGGGGCGAAAACCAGGTTTTCGCGATGAAAACCTGTCTGATGGATTGTCAGAGTGGATTGACGGGGCGAAAATCAGGTTTCCGGGGTGAAAACCTGTCTGATGGACTGTTCGGATGGCCTGGGTGGATGAAAATCAGGTTTTCACGATGAATGTTTGATGGACTGTCGGGATGGA
>FNXX01000281.1:0-17604 GCA_900108845.1 Iljinskaea planisiliqua
CGCCCCGTCAGTTCATCCCGACAGTCCATCAGAAAGGTTTTCATCGCGAAAACCTAATTTTCGTCCACCCAGTCCATCCGGTCAGTCCATCAGACAGGTTTTCATCCCGAAAACCTGATTTCGCCCCATCAGTAAATCCAACAGTCCATCAGACAGGTTTTCATCGGGGAAAACCTGATTTTCGCCCCGTAAGTCCATCCCAACAGCCATCAGACAGTCCATAGACAGGTTTTCGTCGGGAAAACCTGATTTTCGCCCTTTCAGTCCATTCTGACAGTCCATCAGACAGGTTTTCATCAGGGAATACCTTATTTTGGCCCCGTTCAGTCCATCCCGACAGTCCATCAGACATGTTTTCATCGGTGAAAACCTGATTTTCGCCCGTCAGTCCATCCCGAAAGTTCATCAGACAGGTTTTCATAGGCGAAAACCTGATTTTCGTCCACCGAGTCCATCCGACAGTCCATTAGACAGGTTTTCATCGGAAAACCTGATTTTCGCCAGTCAGTCCATCCTGACAGTCCATCAGACAGGTTTTCATGGGGAAAACCTGATTTTCGCCCCGTTAGTCCATCCTGACAGTCCATCAGACAGGTTTTCATCGGGGAAAACCTGATTTTCGCCCGTCAGTCCATCCGACAGTCCATCAGACAGGTTTTCATCGGGGAAAACCTGATTTTTGCCCCGTCAGTCCATCCTGACAGTCCGTCAGACAGGTTTTCATCGGGGAAAACCTGATTTTCGCCCGTCAGTCAATCGAGTCCATCAGACAGGTTTTCATCGGGAAAACCTATTTTTGCCCCGTCATTTCCATCCCGACAGTCCATCTGACAGGTTTTCATCGGGGAAAACCTGATTTCCCGTCAGTCCATCCGTCAGTCCATCAGACAGGTTTTCATCGGGGAAAACCTGATTTTCGCCCCGTAGTCCATCCCGACAGTCCATCAGACAGGTTTTCTTCGGGGAAAACCGGATCTTCGTCCACCCAGTCCACCGGACAGTCCATCAGACAGGTTTTCATTGAAAATCTGATTTTCGCCCGTCAGTCCATTCCGACAGTCCATCAGACAGGTTTTTCATCAGGGAACCTGATTTTCGCCCCGTCAGTCCATCCCGACAGTCCATCGACAGGTTTTCATCGGGGAAAACCTGATTTTTGCCCGTCAGTCCATCAGACAGGTTTTTCATCGCGAAAACCTGATTTTCGTCCACCCAGTCCATCCGACAGTCCATCAGACAGGTTTTTCATGCCGAAAACCTGATTTTCGCCCACCCAGACCATCCTGACAGTCCATCAGACAGGTTTTCATCGAAAACCTGCTTTTTCGCTCTGTCAGCCCATCTCGACAGTCCATCAGACAGGTTTTCATCGGGGAAAACCTGATTTTCGCAAACCAGATTTTTCTTGTCCACCAGTCCATCCGACAGTCCATCAGACAGGTTTTCATCGGGGAAAACCTGATTCTTCGCGAAAACCTGTTTCGTCCACCAGTCCATCCGACAGTCCATCAGACAGGTTTTCATCGAAAACCTATTTTCGCCCATCATCAGTCAATCTCCGATTGGTCCATCAGACTGGTTTTCATCGCAAAACCTGATTTTCTACCTGTCAGTCAATCCCGACAGTCCGTCAGACAGTCCATAGACAGGTTTTCGTCGGCGAAAAACCTGATTTTCGCTCCGTCAGTCCATCCCAACAGCCCATCAGACAGGTTTTCTTCGGGGAAAACCGGATTTTTGTCCACCCAGTCCATCCGGACAGTCCATTAGACAGGTTTTCATTGAAAATCTGATTTTCGCCCCGTCAGTCCATCCTGGCAGTCCATCGGACAGGTTTTCATCAGGGAACACCTGATTTTTGCCACGTCAGTCCATCCCGACAGTCCATCAGACAGGTTTTCATCGGGGAAAACTTGATTTTCGCCCCGTCAGTCCGTCCTGACAGTCCATCAGACAGGTTTTCATCGGGGAATACCTGATTTTGGCCCCGTAAGTACATCCCGACAGTCAATCAGACATGTTTTCATCGGGGAAAACCTTATTTTCGCCCCGTCAGTTCATCCCGACAGTCCATCAGAAAGGTTTTCATCGCGAAAACCTAATTTTCGTCCACCCAGTCCATCCGGTCAGTCCATCAGACAGGTTTTCATCCCGAAAACCTGATTTCGCCCCATCAGTAAATCCCAACAGTCCATCAGACAGGTTTTCATCGGGGAAAACCTGATTTTCGCCCCGTAAGTCCATCCCAACAGCCCATCAGACAGTCCATAGACAGGTTTTCGTCGGGGAAAACCTGATTTTCGCCCTTTCAGTCCATTCTGACAGTCCATCAGACAGGTTTTCATCAGGGAATACCTTATTTTGGCCCCGTCAGTCCATCCCGACAGTCCATCAGACATGTTTTCATCGGTGAAAACCTGATTTTCGCCCGTCAGTCCATCCCGAAAGTTCATCAGACAGGTTTTCATAGGCGAAAACCTGATTTTCGTCCACCGAGTCCATCCCGACAGTCCATTAGACAGGTTTTCATCGTGAAATCTTGATTTTCGTCCAGTCAGTCCATCCTGACAGTCCATCAGACAGGTTTTCATGGGGGAAAACCTGATTTTCGCCCCGTTAGTCCATCCTGACAGTCCATCAGACAGGTTTTCATCGGGGAAAACCTGATTTTCGCACCGTCAGTCCATCCCGACAGTCCATCAGACAGGTTTTCATCGGGGAAGACCTGATTTTTGCCCCGTCAGTCCATCCTGACAGTCCGTCAGACAGGTTTTCATCGGGGAAAACCTGATTTTCGCCCTGTTAGTCAATCTTGAGAGTCCATCAGACAGGTTTTCATCGGGGAAAACCTTATTTTTGCCCCGTCAGTCCATCCCGACAGTCCATCTGACAGGTTTCCATCGGGGAAAACCTGATTTAAACCCGTCAGTCCATCCCGTCAGTCCATCAGACAGGTTTTCATCGGGGAAAACCTGATTTTCGCCCCGTTAGTCCATCCCGACAGCCCATCAGACAGGTTTTTTTCGGGGAAAACCGGATCTTCGTCCACCCAGTCCAACCGGACAGTCCATCAGACAGATTTTCATTGAAAATCTGATTTTCGCGCCGTCAGTCCATTCCGACAGTCCATCAGACAGGTTTTCATCAGGGAACTCCAGATTTTCGCCCCGTCAGTCCATCCCGACAGTCCATCGGACAGGTTTTCATTGGGGAAAACCTGATTTTTGCCCGTCAGTCCATCAGACAGGTTATCATCGCGAAAACCTGATTTTCGTCCACCCAGTCCATCCGGACAGTCCATCAGACAGGTTTTCATGCCGAAAACCTGATTTTCGCCCACCCAGACCATCCTGACAGTCCATCAGACATGTTTTCATCGCAAAAACCTGCTTTTCGCTCTGTCAGCCCATCTCGACAGTCCATCAGACAGGTTTTCATCGGGGAAAACCTGATTCTTCGCGAAAACCAGATTTTCGTCCACCAAGTCCATCCGGACAGTCCATCAGCCAGGTTTTCATTCCGAAAACCTTATTTCCGCCCCATCAGTCAATCCCGACAGTCCATCAGACTGGTTTTCATCGCAAAAACCTGATTTTCTACCTGTCAGTCAATCCCGACAGTCCGTCAGACAGTCCATAGACAGGTTTTCGTCCGCGAAAACCTGATTTTCGCTCCGTCAGTCCATCCCGACAGTCCATCAGACAGGTTTTCATCGGGGAAAACCTGATTTTCGCCCCGTAAGTCCATCCCAACAGCCCATCAGACAGTCCATAGACAGGTTTTCGTCGGGGAAAACCTGATTTTCGCCCTTTCAGTCCATTCTGAAAGTCCATCAGACAGGTTTTCATCGGGGAATACCTTATTTTGGCCCCGTCAGTCCATCCCGACAGTCCATCAGACATGTTTTCATCGGTGAAAACCTGATTTTCGCCCCGTCAGTCCATCCCGAAAGTTCATCAGACAGGTTTTCATAGGCGAAAACCTGATTTTCGTCCACCGAGTCCATCCCGACAGTCCATTAGACAGGTTTTCATCGTGAAATCTTGATTTTCGTCCAGTCAGTCCATCCTGACAGTCCATCAGACAGGTTTTCATGGGGGAAAACCTGATTTTCGCCCCGTTAGTCCATCCTGACAGTCCATCAAACAGGTTTTCATCGGGGAAAACCTGATTTTCGCACCGTCAGTCCATCCCGACAGTCCATCAGACAGGTTTTCATCGGGGAAGACCTGATTTTTGCCCCGTCAGTCCATCCTGACAGTCCGTCAGACAGGTTTTCTTCGGGGAAAACCTGATTTTCGCCCTGTTAGTCAATCTTGACAGTCCATCAGACAGGTTTTTATCGGGGAAAACCTTATTTTCGCCCCGTCAGTCCATCCCGACAGTCCATCAGACAGGTTTTCATCGGGGAAAACCTGATTTAACCCCGTCAGTCCATCCCGTCAGTCCATCAGACAGGTTTTCATCGGGGAAAACCTGATTTTCACTCTGTCAGTCCATCCCGACAGTCCATCAGACAGGTTTTCATCGGGGAAAACCTGATTTTCGCCCCGTTAGTCCATCCCGACAGCCCATCAGACAGGTTTTCTTCGGGGAAAACCGGATCTTCGTCCACCCAGTCCAACCGGACAGTCCATCAGACAGGTTTTCATCGGGGAAAACCTTATTTTCGCCCCGTCAGTCCATCCCGACAGTCCATCAGACAGGTTTTCATCGGGGAAAACCTGATTTAACCCCGTCAGTCCATCCCGTCAGTCCATCAGACAGGTTTTCATCGGGGAAAACCTGATTTTCACTCTGTCAGTCCATCCGACAGTCCATCAGACAGGTTTTCATCGGGGAAAATCTGATTTTCGCCCCGTCAGTCCATCCCGACAGTCCATCAGACAGGTTTTCATCAGGGAACACCTGATTTTCGCCCCGTCAGTCCATCCCGACAGTCCATCGGACAGGTTTTCATCGGGGAAAACCTGATTTTTGCCCGTCAGTCCATCCCGACAGTCCATCAGACAGGTTATCATCGCGAAAACCTGATTTTCGTCCACCCAGTCCATCCGGACAGTCCATCAGACAGGTTTTCATGCCGAAAACCTGATTTTCGCCCACCCAGACCATCCTGACAGTCCATCAGACATGTTTTCATCGCAAAAACCTGATTTTCGCTCTGTCAGGCCATCTCGACAGTCCATCAGACAGGTTTTCATCGGGGAAAACCTGATTTTTCGCGAAAACCAGATTTTCGTCCACCAAGTCCATCCGGACAGTCCATCAGCCAGGTTTTCATTTCGAAAACCTTATTTTCGCCTCATCACTCAATCCCGACAGTCCATCAGACTGGTTTTCATTGCAAAAACCTGATTTTCTACCTGTCAGTCAATCCCGACAGTCCGTCAGACAGTCCATAGACAGGTTTTCGTCCGCGAAAACCTGATTTTCGCTCCGTCAGTCCATCCCGACAGTCCATCAGACAGGTTTTCATCGGGGAAAACCTGATTTTCGCCCCGTAAGTCCATCCCAACAGCCCATCAGACAGGATTTCTTCGGGGAAAACCGGATTTTCGTCCACCCAGTCCATCCGGACAGTCCATCAGACAGGTTTTCATTGAAAATCTGATTTTCGCCCCGTCAGTCCATCCTGGCAGTCCATCGGACAGGTTTTCATCAGGGAACACCTGATTTTTGCCACGTCAGTCCATCCCGACAGTCCATCAGACAGGTTTTCATCGGGGAAAACTTGATTTTCGCCCCGTCAGTCCGTCCTGACATTCCATCAGACAGGTTTTCATCGGGGAATACCTGATTTTGGCCCTGTCAGTCCATCCCGACAGTCAATCAGACATGTTTTCATCGGGGAAAACCTTATTTTCGCCCCGTCAGTCCATCCCAACAGTCCATCAGAAAGGTTTTCATTGCGAAAACCTGATTTTCGTCCACCCAGTCCATCAGACAGGTTTTCATCCCGAAAACCTGATTTCGCCCCATCAGTAAATCCCAACAGTTAATCAGACTGGTTTTCATCGCAAAAACCTGTTTTTCGCCCTTTCAGTCCATCCCGACAGTCCATCAGACAGTCCATAGAAAGGTTTTCGTCGGGGAAAACCTGATTTTCGCCCTTTCAGTCCATTCTGACAGTCCATCAGACAGGTTTTCATCGGGGAATACCTTATTTTGGCCCTGTCAGTCCATCCCGACAGTCCATCAGACATGTTTTCATCGGTGAAAACTTGATTTTCGCCCCGTCAGTCCATCCCGAAAGTTCATCAGACAGGTTTTCATAGGCGAAAACCTGATTTTCGTCCACCCAGTCCATCCCGACTGTCCATCAGACAGGTTTTCATCGCGAAACCTTGATTTTCGTCCAGTCAGTCCATCCTGACAGTCCATCAGACAGGTTTTCATTGGGGAAAACCTGATTTTCGCCCCGTTAGTCCATCCTGACAGTCCATCAGACAGGTTTTCATCGGGGAAAACCTGATTTTCGCACCGTCAGTCCATCCCGACAGTCCATCAGACAGGTTTTCATCGAGGAAGACCTGATTTTTGCCCCGTCAGTCCATCCTGACAGTCCGTCAGACAGGTTGTCATCGGGGAAAACCTGATTTTCGCCTTGTTAGTCCATCTTGACAGTCCATCAGACAGGTTTTCATCGGGGAAAACCTTATTTTCGCCCCGTCAGTCCATCTCGGCAGTCCATCAGACAGGTTTTCATCGGGGAAAACCTGATTTCACCCCGTCAGTCCATCAGACAGGTTTTCATCGGGGAAAACCTGATTTTCACTCCGTCAGTCCATCCCGACAGCCCATCAGACAGGTTTTTCTTCGGGGAAAACCGGATCTTCGTCCACCCAGTCCAACCGGACAGTCCATCAGACAGGTTTTCATTGAAAATCTGATTTTTGCCCCGTCAGTCCATCCCGACAGTCCATCAGACAGGTTTTCATCAGGGGACACCTGATTTTCGCCCCGTCAGTCCATCCCGACAGTCCATCGGACAGGTTTTCATCGGGGAAAACCTGATTTTTGCCCGTCAGTCCATCTCGACAGTCCATCAAACAGGTTATCATCGCGAAAACCTGATTTTCGTCCACCCAATCCATCCGGACAGTCCATCAGACAGGTTTTCATGCCGAAACCTGATTTTCGCCCACCCAGACCATCCTGACAGTCCATCAGACATGTTTTCATTGCAAAAACCTGATTTTTGCTCTGTCAGCCCATCTCGACAGTCCATCAGACAGGTTTTCATCGGGGAAAACCTGATTCTTCGCGAAAACCAGATTTTCGTCAACCAAGTCCATCCGGACAGTCCATCAGCCAGGTTTTCATTCCGAAAACCTTATTTTCGCCCCATCAGTCAATCCCGACAGTCCATCAGACTGGTTTTCATCGCAAAAACCTGATTTTCTACCTGTCAAACAATCGCGACAGTCCGTCAGACAGTCCATAGACAGGTTTTCGTCCGCGAAAACCTGTTTTTCGCTCCGTCAGTCCATCCCGACAGTCCATCAGACAGGTTTTCATCGGAGAAAACCTGATTTTCGCCCCGTAAGTCCATCCCAACAGCCCATCAGACTGTCCATAGACAGGTTTTCGTCGGGGAAAACCTGATTTTCGCCCTTTCAGTCCATTCTGACAGTCCATCAGACAGGTTTTCATCGGGGAATACCTTATTTTGGCCCCGTCAGTCCATCCCGACAGTCCATCAGACATGTTTCATCGGCGAAAACCTGATTTTCGCCCTTATTCCATCTTGACAGTCCATCAGACAGGTTTTCATCGGGGAAAACCTTATTTTCGCCCCGTCAGTCCATCCCGGCAGTCCATCAGAAAGGTTTTCATCGGGGAAAACCTGATTTCACCCCGTCAGTCCATCCCGTCAGTCCATCAGACAGGTTTTCATCGGGGAAAACCTGATTTTCACTCCGTCAGTCCATCCCGACAGTCCATCAGACAGGTTTTCATCGGGGAAAACCTGATTTTCGCCCCGTCAGTCCATCCCGACAGCCCATCAGACAGGTTTTCTTCGGGGAAAGCCGGATTTTCGTCCACCCAGTCCATCCGGACAGTCCATCAGACAGGTTTTCATTGAAAATCTGATTTTCGCCCCGTCAGTCCATGCTGGCAGTCCATCGGACAGGTTTTCATCAGGGAACACCTGATTTTTGCCACGTCAGTCCATCCAGACAGTCCATCAGACAGGTTTTCATCGGGGAAACTTGATTTTCGCCCCGTCAGTCCGTCCTGACAGTCCATCAGACAGGTTTTCATCGGGGAATACCTGATTTTGGCCCTGTCAGTCCATCCCGACAGTCAATCAGACATGTTTTCATCGGGGAAAAACCTTATTTTCGCCCCGTCAGTCCATCCCGACAGTCCATCAGAAAAGTTTTCATCGCGAAAACCTGATTTTCGTCCACCCAGTCCATCCGGTCAGTCCATCAGACAGGTTTTCATCCCGAAAACCTGATTTCGCCCCATCAGTAAATCCCAACAGTTCATCAGACTGGTTTTCACCGCAAAAACCTGTTTTTCGCCCTTTCAGTCCATCCCGACAGTCCATCAGACAGTCCATAGACAGGTTTTCGTCGGGGAAAACCTGATTTTCGCCCTTTCAGTCCATTCTGACAGTCCATCAGACAGGTTTTCACCGGGGAATACCTTATTTTGGCCCTGTCAGTCCATCCCGACAGTCCATCAGACATGTTTTCATCGGTGAAAACCTGATTTTCGCCCCGTCAGTCCATCCCGAAAGTTCATCAGACAGGTTTTCATAGGCGAAAACCTGATTTTCGTCCACCCAGTCTATCCCGACAGTCCATCAGACAGGTTTTCATCGCGAAACCTTGATTTTCGTCCAGTCAGTCCATCTTGACAGTCCATCAGACAGGTTTTCATGGGGGAAAACCTGATTTTCGCCCCGTTAGTCCATCCTGACAGTCCATCAGACAGGTTTTCATCGGGGAAAACCTGATTTTCGCACCGTCAGTCCATCCCGACAGTCCATCAGACAGGTTTTCATCGGGGAAGACCTGATTTTTGCCCCGTCAGTCCATCCTGACAGTCCGTCAGACAGGTTTTCATCGGGGAAAACCTGATTTTCGCCCTGTTAGTCCATCTTGACAGTCCATCAGACAGGTTTTCATCGGGGAAAACCTTATTTTCGCCCCGTCAGTCCATCCCGGCAGTCCATCAGACAGGTTTTCATCGGGGAAAACCTGATTTCACCCCGTCAGTCCATCTCGTCAGTCCATCAGACAGGTTTTCATTGGGGAAAACCTGATTTTCACTCCGTCAGTCCATCCCGACAGTCCATCAGACAGGTTTTCATCGGGGAAAACCTGATTTTCGCCCCGTCAGTCCATCCCGACAGCCCATCAGACAGGTTTTTCTTCGGGGAAAACCGGATTTTCGTCCACCCAGTCCATCCGGACAGTCCATCAGACAGGTTTTCATTGAAAATCTGATTTTCGCCCCGTCAGTCCATCCTGGCAGTCCATCGGACAGGTTTTCATCAGGGAACACCTGATTTTTGCCACGTCAGTCCATCCCGACAGTCCATCAGACAGGTTTTCATCGGGGAAAACTTGATTTTCGCCCCGTCAGTCCGTCCTGACAGTCCATCAGACAGGTTATCATCGGGGAATACCTGATTTTGGCCCTGTCAGTCCATCCCGACAGTCAATCAGACATGTTTTCATCGGGGAAAACCTTATTTTCGCCCCGTCAGTCCATCCCGACAGTCCATCAGAAAGGTTTTCATCGCGAAAACCTGATTTTCGTCCACCCAGTCCATCCGGTCAGTCCATCAGACAGGATTTCATCCCGAAAACGAGATTTCTCCCCATCAGTAAATCCCAACAGTTCATCAGACTGGTTTTCATCGCAAAAACCTGTTTTTCGCCCTTTCAGTCCATCCCGACAGTCCATCAGACAGTCCATAGACAGGTTTTCGTCGGGGAAAACCTGATTTTCGCCCTTTCAGTCCATTCTGACAGTCCATCAGACAGGTTTTCACCGGGGAATACCTTATTTTGGCCCTGCCAGTCCATCCCGACAGTCCATCAGACATGTTTTCATCGGTGAAAACCTGATTTTCGCCCCGTCAGTCCATCCCGAAAGTTCATCAGACAGGTTTTCATAGGCGAAAACCTGATTTTCGTCCACCCAGTCCATCCCGACAGTCCATCAGACAGGTTTTCATCGCGAAACCTTGATTTTCGTCCAGTCAGTCCATCCTGATAGTCCATCAGACAGGTTTTCATGGGGGAAAACCTGATTTTCGCCCCGTTAGTCCATCCTGACAGTCCATCAGACAGGTTTTCATCGGGGAAAACCTGATTTTCGCACCGTCAGTCCATCCCGACATTCATCAGACAGGTTTTCATCGGGGAAGACCTGATTTTTGCCCCGTCAGTCCATCCTGACAGTCCGTCAGACAGGTTTTCATCGGGGAAAACCTGATTTTCGCCCTGTTAGTCCATCTTGACAGTCCATCAGACAGGTTTTCATCGGGGAAAACCTTATTTTCGCCCCGTCAGTCCATCCCGGCAGTCCATCAGACAGGTTTTCATCGGGGAAAACCTGATTTCACCCCGTCAGTCCATCCCGTCAGTCCATCAGACAGGTTTTCATCGGGGAAAACCTGATTTTCACTCCGTCAGTCCATCCCGACAGTCTATCAGACAGGTTTTCCTCGGGGAAAACCTGATTTTCTCCCCGTCAGTCCATCCCGACAGCCCATCAGACAGGTTTTCTTAGGGGAAAACCGGATTTTCGTCCACCCAGTCCAACCGGACAGTCCATCAGACAGGTTTTCATTGAAAATCTGATTTTCGCCCCATCAGTCCATCCCGACAGTCCATCAGACAGGTTTTCATCAGGGGACACCTGATTTTCTCCCCGTCAGTCCATCCCGACAGTCCATCGGACAGGTTTTCATCGGGGAAAACCTGATTTTTGCCCGTCAGTCCATCCCGACAGTCCATCAGACAGGTTATCATCGCGAAAACCTGATTTTTGTCCACCCAGTCCATCCGGACAGTCCATCAGACAGGTTTTCATGCCGAAAACCTGATTTTCGCCCACCCAGACCATCCTGACAGTCCATCAGCCATGTTTTCATCGCAAAAACCTGATTTTCGCTCTGTCAGCCCATCTCGACAGTCCATCAGACAGGTTTTCATCGGGGAAAACCTGATTCTTCGCGAAAACCAGATTTTCGTCAACCAAGTCCATCCGGACAGTCCATCAGCCAGGTTTTCATTCCGAAAACCTTATTTTCGCCCCATCAGTCAATCCCGACAGTCCATCAGACTGGTTTTCATCGCAAAAACCTGATTTTCTACCTGTCAAACAATCCCGACAGTCCGTCAGACAGTCCATAGACAGGTTTTCGTCCGCGAAAACCTGATTTTCGCTCCGTCAGTCCATCCCGACAGTCCATCAGACAGGTTTTCATCGGGGAAAACCTGATTTTCGCCCCGTAAGTCCATCCCAACAGCCCATCAGACAGTCCATAGACAGGTTTTCGTCGGGGAAAACCTGATTTTCGCCCTTTCAGTCCATTCTGACAGTCCATCAGACAGGTTTTCATCGGGGAATACCTTATTTTGGCCCCGTCAGTCCATCCCGACAGTCCATCAGACATGTTTTCATCGGTGAAAACCTGATTTTCGCCCTGTTAGTCCATCTTGACAGTCCATCAGACAGGTTTTCATCGGGGAAAACCTTATTTTCGCCCCGTCAGTCCATCCCGGCAGTCCATCAGACAGGTTTTCATCGGGGAAAACCTGATTTCACCCCGTCAGTCCATCCCGTCAGTCCATCAGACAGGTTTTCATCGGGGAAAACCTGATTTTCACTCCGTCAGTCCATCCCGACAGTCCATCAGACAGGTTTTCATCGGGGAAAACCTGATTTTCGCCCCGTCAGTCCATCCCGACAGCCCATCAGACAGGTTTTCTTCGGGGAAAACCGGATTTTCGTCCACCCAGTCCATCCGGACAGTCCATCAGACAGGTTTTCATTGAAAATCTGATTTTCGCCCCGTCAGTCCATCCTGGCAGTCCATCGGACAGGTTTTTCATCAGGGAACACCTGATTTTTGCCACGTCAGTCCATCCCGACAGTCCATCAGACAGGTTTTCATCGGGGAAAACTTGATTTTCGCCCCGTCAGTCCGTCCTGACAGTCCATCAGACAGGTTTTCATTGGGGAATACCTGATTTTGGCCCTGTCAGACCATCCCGACAGTCAATCAGACATGTTTTCATCGGGGAAAACCGTATTTTCGCCCCGTCAGTCCATCCCGACAGTCCATCAGAAAGGTTTTCATCGCGAAAACCTGATTTTCGTCCACCCAGTCCATCCGGTCAGTCCATCAGACAGGTTTTCATCCCGAAAACGTGATTTCGCCCCATCAGTAAATCCCAACAGTTCATCAGACTGGTTTTCATCGCAAAAAACCTGTTTTTCGCCCTTTCAGTCCATCCCGACAGTCCATCAGACAGTCCATAGACAGGTTTTCGTCGGGGAAAACCTGATTTTCGCCCTTTCAGTCCATTCTGACAGTCCATCAGACAGGTTTTCATCGGGGAATACCTTATTTTGGCCCTGTCAGTCCATCCCGACAGTCCATCAGACATGTTTTCATCGGTGAAAACCTGATTTTCGCCCCGTCAGTCCATCCCGAAAGTTCATCAGACAGGTTTTCATAGGCGAAAACCTGATTTTCGTCCACCCAGTCCATCCCGACAGTCCATCAGACAGGTTTTCATCGCGAAACCTTGATTTTCGTCCAGTCAGTCCATCCTGACAGTCCATCAGACAGGTTTCATGGGGAAAACCTGATTTTCGCCCCGTTAGTCCATCCTGACAGTCCATCAGACAGGTTTTCATCGGGGAAAACCTGATTTTCGCACCGTCAGTCCATCCCGACAGTCCATCAGACAGGTTTTCATCGGGGAAGACCTGATTTTTGCCCCGTCAGTCCATCCTGACAGTCCGTCAGACAGGTTTTCATCGGGGAAAACCTGATTTTCGCCCTGTTAGTCCATCTTGACAGTCCATCAGACAGGTTTTCATCGGGGAAAACCTTATTTTCGCCCCGTCAGTCCATCCCGGCAGTCCATCAGACAGGTTTTCATCGGGGAAAACCTGATTTCACCCCGTCAGTCCATTAGACAGGTTTTCATCGGGGAAAACCTGATTTTCACTCCGTCAGTCCATCCCGACAGTCCATCAGACAGGTTTTCATCGGAGAAAACCTTATTTTCGCCCCGTCAGTCCATCCCGACAGCCCATCAGACAGGTTTTCTTCGGGGAAAACCGGATCTTCGTCCACCCAGTCCAACCGGACAGTCCATCAGACAGGTTTTCATTGAAAATCTGATTTTTGCCCCGTCAGTCCATCCCGACAGTCCATCAGACAGGTTTTCATCAGGGGACACCTGATTTTCGCCCCGTCAGTCCATCCCGACAGTCCATCGGACAGGTTTTCATCGGGGAAAACCTGATTTTTGCCCGTCAGTCCATCTCGACAGTCCATCAAACAGGTTATCATCGCGAAAACCTGATTTTCGTCCACCCAATCCATCCGGACAGTCCATCAGACAGGTTTTCATGCCGAAACCTGATTTTCGCCCACCCAGACCATCCTGACAGTCCATCAGACATGTTTTCATTGCAAAAAACCTGATTTTTGCTCTGTCAGCCCATCTCGACAGTCCATCAGACAGGTTTTCATCGGGGAAAACCTGATTCTTCGCGAAAACCAGATTTTCGTCAACCAAGTCCATCCGGACAGTCCATCAGCCAGGTTTTCATTCCGAAAACCTTATTTTCGCCCCATCAGTCAATCCCGACAGTCCATCAGACTGGTTTTCATCGCAAAAACCTGATTTTCTACCTGTCAAACAATCGCGACAGTCCGTCAGACAGTCCATAGACAGGTTTTCGTCCGCGAAAACCTGATTTTCGCTCCGTCAGTCCATCCCGACAGTCCATCAGACAGGTTTTCATCGTAGAAAACCTGATTTTCGCCCGTAAGTCCATCCCAACAGCCCATCAGACTGTCCATAGACAGGTTTTGGTCGGGGAAAACCTGATTTTCGCCCTTTCAGTCCATTCTGACAGTCCATCAGACAGGTTTTCATCGGGGAATACCTTATTTTGGCCCCGTCAGTCCATCCCGACAGTCCATCAGACATGTTTTCATCGGCGAAAACCTGATTTTCGCCCTTATTCCATCTGACAGTCCATCAGACAGGTTTTCATCGGGGGAAAACCTTATTTCGCCCCGTCAGTCCATCCCGGCAGTCCATCAGAAAGGTTTTCATCGGGGAAAACCTGATTTCACCCCGTCAGTCCATCCCGTCAGTCCATCAGACAGGTTTTCATCGGGGAAAACCTGATTTTCACTCCGTCAGTCCATCCCGACAGTCCATCAGACAGGTTTTCATCGGGGAAAACCTGATTTTCGCCCCGTCAGTCCATCCCGACAGCCCATCAGACAGGTTTTCTTCGGGGAAAGCCGGATTTTCGTCCACCCAGTCCATCCGGACAGTCCATCAGACAGGTTTTCATTGAAAATCTGATTTTCGCCCCGTCAGTCCATGCTGGCAGTCCATCGGACAGGTTTTCATCAGGGAACACCTGATTTTTGCCACGTCAGTCCATCCAGACAGTCCATCAGACAGGTTTCATCGGGGAAACTTGATTTTCGCCCCGTCAGTCCGTCCTGACAGTCCATCAGACAGGTTTTCATCGGGGAATACCTGATTTTGGCCCTGTCAGTCCATCCCGACAGTCAATCAGACATGTTTTCATCGGGGAAAACCTTATTTTCGCCCCGTCAGTCCATCCCGACAGTCCATCAGAAAGGTTTTCATCGCGAAAACCTGATTTTCGTCCACCCAGTCCATCCGGTCAGTCCATCAGACAGGTTTTCATCCCGAAAACCTGATTTCGCCCCATCAGTAAATCCCAACAGTTCATCAGACTGGTTTTCATCGCAAAAACCTGTTTTTCGCCCTTTCAGTCCATCCGACAGTCCATCAGACAGTCCATAGACAGGTTTTCGTCGGGGAAAACCTGATTTTCGCCCTTTCATCCATTCTGACAGTCCATCAGACAGGTTTTCACCGGGGAATACCTTATTTTGCCCTGTCAGTCCATCCCGACAGTCCATCAGACATGTTTTCATCGGTTGAAAACCTGATTTTCGCCCCGTCAGTCCATCCCGAAAGTTCATCAGACAGGTTTTCATAGGCGAAAACCTGATTTCGTCCACCCAGTCTATCCCGACAGTCCATCAGACAGGTTTTCATCGCGAAACCTTGATTTTCGTCCAGTCAGTCCATCTGACAGTCCATCAGACAGGTTTTCATGGGGGAAAACCTGATTTTCGCCCCGTTAGTCCATCCTGACAGTCCATCAGACAGGTTTTCATCGGGGAAAACCTGATTTTCGCACCGTCAGTCCCATCCCGACAGTCCATCAGACAGGTTTTCATCGGGGAAGACCTGATTTTTGCCCCGTCAGTCCATCCTGACAGTCCGTCAGACAGGTTTTCATCGGGAAAACCTGATTTTCGCCCTGTTAGTCCATCTTGACAGTCCATCAGACAGGTTTTCATCGGGGAAAACCTTATTTTCGCCCCGTCAGTCCATCCCGGCAGTCCATCAGACAGGTTTTCATCGGGGAAAACCTGATTTCACCCCGTCAGTCCATCCCGTCAGTCCATCAGACAGGTTTCATTGGGGAAAACCTGATTTTCACTCCGTCAGTCCATCCCGACAGTCCATCAGACAGGTTTTCATCGGGGAAAACCTGATTTTCGCCCCGTCAGTCCATCCCGACAGCCCATCAGACAGGTTTTCTTCGGGGAAAACCGGATTTTCGTCCACCCAGTCCATCCGGACAGTCCATCAGACAGGTTTTCATTGAAAATCTGATTTTCGCCCCGTCAGTCCATCCTGGCAGTCCATCGGACAGTTTTCATCAGGAACACCTGATTTTGCCACGTCAGTCCATCCCGACAGTCCATCAGACAGGTTTTCATCGGGGAAAACTTGATTTTCGCCCCGTCAGTCCGTCCTGACAGTCCATTAGACAGGTTATCATCGGGGAATACCTGATTTTGGCCCTGTCAGTCCATCCCGACAGTCAATCAGACATGTTTTCATCGGGGAAAACCTTATTTTCGCCCCGTCAGTCCATCCCGACAGTCCATCAGAAAGGTTTTCATCGCGAAAACCTGATTTTCGTCCACCCAGTCCATCCGGTCAGTCCATCAGACAGGATTTCATCCCGAAAACGTGATTTCGCCCCATCAGTAATCCCAACAGTTCATCAGACTGGTTTCATCGCAAAAACCTGTTTTTCGCCCTTTCAGTCCATCCCGACAGTCCATCAGACAGTCCATAGACAGGTTTTCGTCGGGGAAAACCTGATTTTCGCCCTTTCAGTCCATTCTGACAGTCCATCAGACAGGTTTTCACCGGGGAATACCTTATTTTGGCCCTGCCAGTCCATCCCGACAGTCCATCAGACATGTTTTCATCGGTGAAAACCTGATTTCGCCCCGTCAGTCCATCCCGAAAGTTCATCAGACAGGTTTTCATAGGCGAAAACCTGATTTTCGTCCACCCAGTCCATCCCGACAGTCCATCAGACAGTTTTCATCGCGAAACCTTGATTTTCGTCCAGTCAGTCCATCCTGACAGTCCATCAGACAGTTTCATGGGGAAAACCTGATTTTCGCCCCCGTTAGTCCATCCTGACAGTCCATCAGACAGGTTTTCATCGGGGAAAACCTGATTTTCGCACCGTCAGTCCATCCCGACATTCATCAGACAGTTTTCATCGGGGAAGACCTGATTTTTGCCCCGTCAGTCCATCCTGACAGTCCGTCAGACAGGTTTTCATCGGGAAAACCTGATTTTCGCCTGTTAGTCCATCTTGACAGTCCATCAGACAGGTTTTCATCGGGGAAAACCTTATTTCGCCCCGTCAGTCCATCCCGGCAGTCCATCAGACAGGTTTTCATCGGGGGAAAACCTGATTTCACCCCGTCAGTCCATCCCGTCAGTCCATCAGACAGGTTTTCATCGGGGAAACCTGATTTTCACTCCGTCAGTCCATCCCGACAGTCTATCAGACAGGTTTTCCTCGGGAAAACCTGATTTTTCGCCCCGTCAGTCCATCCCGACAGCCCATCAGACAGGTTTTCTAGGGGAAAACCGGATCTTCGTCCACCCAGTCCAACCGGACAGTCCATCAGACAGGTTTTCATTGAAAATCTGATTTTTTCGCCCCATCAGTCCATCCCGACAGTCCATCAGACAGGTTTTCATCAGGGGACACCTGATTTTCTCCCCGTCAGTCCTCCCGACAGTCCATCGGACAGGTTTTCATCGGGGAAAACCTGATTTTTGCCCGTCAGTCCATCCCGACAGTCCATCAGAAGGTTATTCATCGCGAAAACCTGATTTTTGTCCACCCAGTCCATCCGGGACAGTCCATCAGACAGGTTTCATGCCGAAAACCTGATTTTCGCCCACCAGACCATCCTGACAGTCCATCAGCCATGTTTCATCGCAAAAA
>FNXX01000282.1:0-17556 GCA_900108845.1 Iljinskaea planisiliqua
AGAGGAGATAATAAATCATATGCTTTTTCACTTGTAGAGTTAGTAAAAGAGATATGGGAGTTAGCACCAGCGAACCACTCACCAATTCAGTCTTTTTAAGAAGCTTCGACCACATATCCAAACACCTTTAGAAGCAGAAGAAGCACTACGGCAAGCAACTACTAACTTGGTAGGCTCGGCTACACAAATGTAACTATCTGCGGTGATTTACAATCAGTTTATAGCCTTTTAAAGTGTAACCGAGTCAAAGAGGAAGTACAAAGCTGAAAACATTTCCCAACACCAATTTATTACAAGACATATATAAGAATATCTTTAGTATGTGTACAAGCAAGTATTAATGGTGTTGTTCATGATATCCGTTGAACCGGATCACCTTCGTTAACAAAAACGATAAATAAATAAACAGACTAGGAAGTTAGTTGTACTTTTTCATTACCCAAACACTATCTTTGTAAGCAACGTTGATAACTAACATCAAGTTCAATTTCCCAATGGCATAAGAAAAGGAAGTGAATTTTAAAGCACATTTTTGTGAGAATTGCAAATGACAAGCCCCGCACTATTCTACATCGAAACTATTATGGGCAACGATAGAAGACGTGGAGGAGAGTGGTATAGATATTTTGGTTTAAGTACATTTATATAGTCTAAACCACGGTTTTAGGCCTGGGCGTTTGGGTATCGGTTCGGGTTCGGTTCAGGCTTTTCGGGTTTTCGGGTCCAGAGATATAGGATCCGTTCGGGTATTTTAAAATTTCGGTTCGGGTTCGGTTCGGGTTCCGGTTCGGGGTCGGTTCGGGTTCAGATACCCGAAATTTTATTTAAAAAAAATAAAAATTAATTAAATTTGAATAAAATTTTATTAAATCTGGATAAATATAGTTTAAAACATTTGTATATTTTATTTATTTTAGGTTTTTTAATTATTTTGGTCTAAAATTAAATAATTTATTCATTTATAATTGTAATTTTTAATAAATGGGTTATATTAAGTATAAATATAGTTAATATTTTTGGTATATAATTGTATTTCAGATATTTCGGATACCCATTCGGATATCGGTTCGGGTTCGGGTTTGGTTTCGGTTTTTCGGGTATAGAAATTTAGGATCCGTTCGGA
Source organism: Iljinskaea planisiliqua (assembly GCA_900108845.1). NCBI lineage: Eukaryota > Viridiplantae > Streptophyta > Magnoliopsida > Brassicales > Brassicaceae > Iljinskaea > Iljinskaea planisiliqua. The sequence continues at coordinate 1,124 of FNXX01000282.1, forward strand.
TATTTCATCGGTTCAGGTTCGGGTTCGGTTCCTCTTTTTCGGTTCGGGTTCGGTTCGGTATTTCGGGTCCAAATTTTTTGCCCAGGCCTACACGGTCTACTCACTTGTGTATAAAAGAAACTGTAAAGATATTATTAAGAAATAAGATGAGTATTCTGTATTATCTCTGCGACAACTTTTCTCTCTCTCATCTCACTGTTACTAATAGACACACCTCGTACAGTCTACTCTGTGTCCTTTTCTAACCCCGGTTCTGATGCCGCAGCTGAAACAGCAGCAGCTCTGGCTGCAGCTTCTATGGTTTTTCAGAAAAAAATTGATTCAAGTTTTCTCGTTTGCTGCTGTCAACAGTTAGGAATGTTATGCAGTTTGCCATTCAGTACAGAGAGAGCTTACAGCGATTCCCTTTCTTCGGATTCCGTCTGTTCTTTCTACAACTCTGATTTTATATGTTTCTACTCTTTCCAGAAGAAAAATCTGCAAAAAATCATTGCTACCAAAACACTTTTACTACAATTACTACATTTTTTCTACTTATAGTTAGTTAAAAATGAATAAAATAATGTTAAATAATAAATTAATAATATAAACTTGTTATATAATTATAAAAATATCAAAACCAATATTCTTATAATAAAATACAAAATTATTAATTTAATATAATTAATAATAAAATAATACTTATAATACATATAAAAAATAAATAATTGTTATCAAATACCAACAATCATCACCACCATCAGCATTTGGGTTACTAGTCAAATAACTTTGAACTCTTTGAATAAATACTATATGTAACAAAATATGGTCGTTGTGGGCTTAAAGTGTAGGCTCATCTAATAAAAGTGGTCTGATTGAACCTAAATTATCTAGTTGTTTTAATTTCTAATGAAACACGTTTCCCTAACTTTTTACGTTGAATTAGGTTTCTGCCTACCCATGTACAACGTTAGGGTATGGTTTTGCGGAACCGAACTCCGGAGGTTTCGAGCTCCGACAGCTCCCTGAGAAAACTTGAATCCGACACTAACTCCAGCTAAGTTCTGCTTTGCGAAACGCCGCCAATCAGTATCTTCCTCTCTCTCGAACAGTTGGAATATATATAAAAGCTTTTCTTTTAATTATTTTTTGTTCTCGAAAGCATCATGTATTATTGCCTTGAAAATATCAATTATCGTATTTTGGAAGATATGAAACATGGGTAATTAATTATATGAAGATCTACCTTATTGGAAGTACTGGTAGTATATATGGAGATTGTTTATTAAATTTGGTGATTAAAGATCTTCAATTCTCCATATACAAGAGAAAATGGCAGATCGATGAAAAAGGGTTGTGGAAACATTGATTACCGTAAGTAGAAACGTAACCGTGACTATAATTATGGTGAAGACTATGTTGAGTTAACTAATATTTATATTCTTAGGTTTTTATTACTTGGCCATGCTTGATTGAATAATTTTTGCTTTGAAGCTAGTGTACTGTGTGAGGGAGAGGAGCCGTGTATGCACCTAAAAGAAAAGAATTCATTATTGATTTTATTTTCCTCGAAATTAGTGTAGAAGGTATAAACCCTCAATTCTTTATGACTTTATCCTTCTCTATATCAAATTTTAGCTTCCCTGATTAGTATTGTATGTTGCTGGGTTTTGTTAGACTTCTAAAGACAAATTATAACACGAAGGTTTTGTACTTTCCAGGGTTTATTTACTGAGGTTGTACTCATGCGGTTTGTGGAGGCTGAGGATACAATCTCCTTTGGATATGATACTCTTCCTATTGGTAAAAAAGATGTACCCTATCGAATATGATAATGGCACATTTGTTGACTCAATCCCCCCGTAAGGAGTTAATTTATGCTAGATATCATTGCTTCGTATAACACAATTGTGTATCTCTTCATAGATCCTTCTACTTTTCTTCATTGATATATCTCTTAGCTGGCTCGCATATGTTAGGTATTTATATGAGTTTTGTAGATATAGCATAGGATTATCTTCAATTAACTTCGACTAGTAATCATATATATTATAAGTTATGCATCCAAAGCTAGCTAAGGACATATATAATAAGAAATTGAAAGCTCTAATAAATTTCACTTGGATGCTATAACTGCTGTAGATATGAGCATAGGATTATCTTCAATTAACTGCGATTGATAATCATATATGGAATGAGCTTCGGATTTCATATCATGAGTTATGCATCCAAAGCTAGCTAAGGACATATATATATATAATAAGAAATTGAGAGCTCTAAGCAATTTCACTTGGATACTATAACTGCTGTAAGTTGGATAATACATTTTAGTTTGAATTTCAACTGATATAATATATAAATGACATATAATGCATGAGTTTGTATTCTAATACTATAATGCATGTTTTTTTTTTTTTCGTGCAAGTGCATGCCAGGATTTTAGCACAAGCGTTTGCGCTTGTATTTCTTGACAATTTGTAAGATTTATTCTTCTATCAATTAGTTTCATTTATTATGTACTGGTTGCACTTCTTCAAGATGATTCTTCTAACTAATTCCACCATCATCAAGATTACATATGTAGCAGAATTTGTTGCACTATATATATATATATATATTCTACATACATGTTTGTTTTGTTTTCTAACAGGTTATCAGTTATATTGAAATCCATCATATGCCTCCCCCAAACTATTCAAATTTTGTATTAAATTATACAGTATATCCAACTTCATCAGATTTATGTATATCTCGTCACTTATACTATTTTGAGATAAAATAAATACTTTTTAATAAAACCCAAACACATACATATAAGTGGAAAATGTGTAGGGTTCGTGTAAAGTCTTTCTTAAAGAAAAAATGTTGAAAGAAATAAGAACTGGGAATCAGAATTGAATGTGAAATGTTAGGACAAACTCATGCCTGTATATGATAGGACAAACCCATGACTATGAAAAAGAACTGCAAAAAGTGGTTCAGATTCTGTAGTATTTGATTTGTAATGCAAACTTTTTCCATATAAAATAACCATGTTTCTTTACTCAACTGCTATATGGGATGAGGACTCTTTTCATATACGTGTCTTGTTCAAGTTTTAGTTTTTTAGTCTAATATATATGAGATTATAATGTATTTGCTAACTATGAACCCGTACTAGTACGTAGTAATATTTTAGAGTTATTCAAATTGTTCAAAATATTTATAAAACACAATTTATTAAATTCAAATATTCAACGATAAAAACAATTATAAGGTTTAATACTTTTGCATTGGTTATCTTAAACCAGTCAAATTTTGAATAGACTATATATAGATATATATATATATATATATAAATTAGTATTTAAAATTGGAAGAAAAAGATTTGTTATGTTTATGTCAATGAATTTTTTGAGGTAAATCTGGTAAAAGCATTAATGGCTACTAGATACATTGAATAAAAAAGAAAAAAAATCTAGGCTGTTTTATGTCTTAATATGTAGACGGTGGAGATTAATCAAGTTTAATCTAAAGGCCCTTATGCTTTTTGTAATCAGCAACATATCATCCTGAAATCCCTTTAAATAGAGGCTTTCTCTCTATTTTCTTCTTCACTACTAAATATCAAAAGATCATTATATTCTGCTAATTCAACCATTTTTCATTATCAATTATCTTTTCTGTTTCTTGTTTTCTTTTGAAAACCTATAATATTGTCCTCAGTTCTTGCCTTTCAAAGGTACGTGTTCATTTGTTATTTTGATATTTTTAAACTTAATTTTTAGTATTTGCTGAGCTTCTTAATTACATAAGTATTTTTTATGGTCATGAGATTGTGGCTAATTTTTCTTTCTTTCTTTCTTTTGGTTATTTTCTGTGGCTTTCTTGATGTTAATTTCAATTGAGATTATATGTATATATAACAGACATCTTTTGTAGAGTTTATATTATTAAATACAATTTTCAGATTTATTTTTCTTGTATTTCTTTTTTAAAACAATTTCAATAATATTTGATTTAAACAATTGTTGATAACAAAAAATTATCCTTCATATAAAAAATTATAAAGTGAAAGGAAAAGATTATTCCTTAGTACAGCGGTGTTTACTACAGTTTAGATCTGACCATATTGTTATGCAGTTTAATAATCTGCAGTGGTGTGTGGTCAAAATATCTGACTTCTTCTGTTTTTTTTTGTAAACCATAATTATTATTTCTAGTCGTTTTCTATTCGTAAATTTAATCGGGGTTGTAATTAGATTCAATAAACCTTTTTCTTCGCATTTATCAATGCAATGAGTGGAAAAGAGAATCTTATTTATAAAACGCTGCTTAAAAAATATTAGTTTTTTTTTACTAAGTAAAAAAACCACTAGGGTTTTTAGTAGGAGAAGAAATATCGTTTTCTGATCTGGTAGTTTTTTTACTAGGGCATCTCACTATGTAGGGGTTGATATATCACATTTTCTTTTGGTTTAAATATTGACAAAAAACAAACGGAAAAAGATGTTTCTTTTTCTGAGAAGTTAGAACTAATAAGAGATTCAGTGGTGTTTTATGGTTTACTATATTGACATATAACTTGCATAGTGGTTTTAAAATTGTTGGGTTTTCTCATCGATTTGGTGCATTTGTGACAGTAAAGTAGAAGAAGCAAATAATGAAGCATTTTTTCTTACAGCATATAAATTTGAGTTTTTAAAAAGAATAAAATTGATATGTATATTTTACATCACTGCATATAGGTTTTCACGAAATTCTATCTAATTTAATTTTGTTTATCATTTAATTTATAATTTTATTTTTAAAGTTGAGGGCATGAGGAGATAAAAGACATTTTCATGAAATGCTTTTAATCATTTCTGTCTTAATAGATAAATGGTTTGTTGTGTTTTTATCCTAATTAATATCATGTATATAGGTCTATAAATCATAATTACATGGAAGTTTTGCGTTTTAGATCATTTTATGGAAGTTTGTTAGTGGACTGTTTCATAAGACAGTCTTGTATATAGATAACTTTTGAAAATGTTTTCAAGCGGTTTGTTACACAATATTTTAATTTAAGTATGTATAATTTGTGTAATTTAACTTTTCCATTTTTTTTAAACATTTATTATTTTATTTTTTTGAATTGAGGCTTTTACTCAATGCCCTTTAATTTTTTGCATATACTTAGCTTTTCATGTACATTTTATTTCCTTCCTGTTATATTTTATATTGGTTTAATGGTTATTAACTTTCTGTTAATTCTTTTTATCCACAATGACAGAATTTGCTTTTTGCAATGGATCCGTATCGTCCAACTAAATGGCTCAGAAATTGGAGTACGGATGTTGATGACTATGATATTAATCAGTTTGAAAACATATCATCATCAATCCTTTGGAATTTTGATGATGATATCTTCAACACAACAACATTTCATCCTCCACTTGTCTCTCCACTTCAAACCGTTGATGATCTACCTCCCAACACATCAACAGCATTTACTATGCTAGAAGTTGTACCCCTTCAAACCATTGCTGGTGAAACCCAAAACACAACATCAACACCTCCTACTGTAGAAGTCGCATCCCTTCAAACCGTTGATGGCAACACAATAGCATCACATAATATTCTAGAGGTTGCACCCCTTCAAGCCGTTGATGATGAAGCCCACAACACAACGGCATCAAATCCTACTCTAGAAGTCGCACCCCTTCAAGCCGTTGATGATGAAGCCCACAACACAACCGCATCACATCCTACTCTAGAGATTGCACCCCTTCAAACCGTTGATGACAACACAACAACAAAATATACTATTGTAGAAGTTGCAAAACTTCAAGCAGTTGATGATGAGGTCCACAACTCAATGGCAGCACATCCTACTCTAGAGGTCGCACCCCTTCAAACCGTTAATGACGAAGCCCACAACCCAACAACACCTTCTCCTACACTAGACGTCATGTTGCTTCAAACCGTTGATGGTGAAACCCACAACACACCAGCACCTCCTTCTACTCTAGAGGTCACCCTGCCTCAAGCCGTTACAGATGAAGCTTACAGCACATCATCTCTTGCTATAGTGGTCTCACCAAGTCAAGCTATTATACCACTTGATGATGCCAAAGAAGACTCTATTTCCGCTGATGCTGGTCCTAGTACTGAACCGATCAAAAGAAAACGTGGTCGACCGAAGGGCTCGAAGAACTTGAAGATGACCACAAAGATGCCGAAAGCTTATGATCCTAACAGCAAGGTGGTTCTATCTTGTCCAGGTTTCGACTCGGAGATAAGTGAAGTAGAGAGAGAAACCGGAAACCAAGAGATAGCTGATTCGGTTTTCATGCGGTTTGATGCGGTTAGACGCCGATTATGCCAGTTGAAGTGCGCAAAAGGTTTGCTTACAACTGCCTTCACTAATTGTCGGAATTTAGGTGTGAGGACCAACACGAAGAAGAGAATCGGCCCGGTTCCTGGCGTAGAAGTAGGTGATATCTTTTACTTTTGGGGTGAGATGTACTTAGTTGGGCTTCACACACAAATGGTCGCCGGCATCGATTACATGACGGTTAAAGACGGTGCAACTGAAGGTCCTCTAGCTACAAGTGTAGTAACATCTGGTCACTACAATGATGAAAGAGAGGACCTTCACACTTTGATCTACACTGGACACGGTGGAGTGGACAAGAATGGTCAAGCTGTTGATCAGAAACTTGGAAGAGGAAACCTTGCATTGGAAGCAAGTAGAAGGCAAGGGAATGAAGTTAGAGTAATCAGAGGAGAAGAAGACCCCATGGATATAAAGAAGAAAATATACTTCTACGATGGGCTTTACTTGGTGTCTGATTACTGGAAAGCAAAAGGGAGTACTGGTTTTGAGGAGTTCAAGTTTAAACTGGTGAGAAAACCAGACCAGCCTTCTGGTTATGCAAACTGGAAGTCAACTAAAAGCTGGAGTAAGTATGGTTTAGATATTTTGAGAAAGGGTTTGATACTTCAAGATCTTTCATATGGAGCTGAAACTTTACCAGTTCCACTTGTGAATGAAGTTGATGAGAACGACCAGGAAAGACCTCAAGCTTTCAGTTACAACAGTTCTTCGACTAGTTCAAGCATGGCGACTGTTCAGAATTATCAACCAACCGCTTGCAGCAATTGTCAAGGTCAGTTATGTGAATCTCAAAATTGCCCTTGCGTTGAAAGAAACAATGGCGAGTTACCATACCATAACCGTATTTTAATATGTCGTAAACCAATGGTTTACGAATGTGGTAGTATGTGTCCTTGTCCTCCTGAGTGCCACAACAGAGTAACTCAAACCGGTTTAAAAATCCGCGTTGAAGTGTTCAAGACGGAGACATGCGGTTGGGGGTTACGTTCGTGGGAGCCGATTCGAGCTGGAACTTTCATTTGCGAGTTGGTTGGTATCTCTAAGAGAAGAGATGAAGTGGAAGAGGATGATGAATATGTGTTTGATACTTCTCTTGCTTATAACCAGTTCAGGTGGAACTACGAGCCTGAGCTCGTGGGTGAAGATTGTTGGGATCAAGTCTCTGAAGCTTATAAACTTCCATGGCAAATGTTGATCAGCTCAAAAACTCATGGGAATGTCAGCAGGTTCATGAACCATAGCGGCTCACCAAATGTTATGTGGCAGCCCATTGAGTTTGAAGATACCCATCAACCGTCTCTTCGCATTGCATTTTTTGCAACGAAGCATATACCTCCATTAACGGAATTAAGATATGATTATGGAATGTCTTCTATATCTGAAGAAGTTGGAGAAGATGTAGAGAAGATCTTTAGAGGCAAGAAAATCTGTCATTGTGGTTCAGTCATGTGTCGAGGCACTTTTGGGTGATTTGGAATCATTGTATCTTTTTCTTTTTTTTTGTAATGGCTGATTTTTTTCTTTGACTTTTCAATTGTGGTTGCTTTGGTTTTTATTTTTTTCTTTAACTTCCTTTTAAATATTAATTATCATTAATAAATTGGTTAGAGTTTCTAAACAATGACTTTAAAACCAATTTCTTTTATTCAATTTGTATTTATCTATCTCATTGGTTAAAATAAATTGCTAGAATTTTAAATTTTGTGATACTATTTTTCAAAGCTACATTTATTTAAAATGTTTTTAAATCTACAACTACTTAAAATGTTTTCAAAAATACAAATTTTTAAAATGGGGTAGATGACTATACACTTTTAATAAAATATGATCTAGAAGTGTATGATAGTCATATACCCCATTTTAATAAAATGTATGATAGTCATATACCAACAATATAAAATGATCTAACTTCAAGAATAGAACTTCAAGATTTTTCACATACATCATGCACAATTCTCATGGACTCCATCTCTTGTTGTAAGAAGAAAATATCTTAGCAATCGAGCACCTTTCATTACTCGAACAAGTAATGAACAAAATGCATCTAATTGACGGCTACACACGGTATAGCATGGTATAAACACCCAAGCATACATACACAATCAATACAAATTGTGGTAATATCCCTCTTCTGAGATCAAATTCTATTAAAACTTTGTCCGTAAGAATTGGTAATCAAAGCATACAAACACTATCAAATGAAAAATAATGGTAACTGCACATTATGATTTTCATTTTTTCTGAATATTAAACCTAATCTAATATCATTGTTGTGAGTACAAAGATGAGTGATTTTATTGTTCTTCCTACGAAAGGTGAGAGAGAATTAAAAATAGATATTAGATTAGGTTTATTATTCTTAATGGTTTTAGTCAAAAATTTAATTCATAATGGAGAATTTATAGAACGGTCATTTATTGAAGAGAATAGGTTTCGCAGATAAATAGAGTGCTTGGATAATGAAGTGTATCTGGACTGTCTATTATTCAGTTTTGATCAATGGATCACTATCTCAAACGATTACTCCAAAAAGAGATACGGGAGTTAGCTTTAAAAGAAGCTTCAACCACATATCCAAACACCTTTAGAAGCAGAAGCAGAAGCACTACGGCAAGCAACTACTAAACTTGGTAGGCTCGGCTACACAAATGTAACTATCTGTGGTGATTTTACAATCAGTCCATAGTCTTTTAAAATGTAACCGAGTCAAAGAGGAAGTACAAAGCTGGAAACATTCCCAATACCAATTTATTTACAAGACATAATCTCTAGTATGTGTACAAGCAAGAGTGTTGCTTGAACAATATTTCTCTTCATAGTACCAAATTTGGATTTTTTGTTCGATTAATTGATTGATTAAGAAATCTAGGGTTTCTGGTCGTTATCTTATCGCTCACTCAAGGTTACATAATTGAGTGGATCCGACAAAGAAAAAAATCAGGCTTTGGCTTTGGAGTTAAGTTCTGGTTTGTCCCTCTTATATTTAATAATTCAAGTGGTTCAGTGTTTCTACTTTGCTTAGAGTGAAAGACCTGTGTAATCTGAACCGGAGCTTTAGGTCAGGTTTGTTTGATTCCTTCTCAACTATGTAGTCTCAAATTTGTTCATTGTACTATGTGCTTCATCGGCGAGTACGGTTCATGAATTTGATGGGATCACGTTGTGTTTGGTTAGCCATAGCTTATTTATCTAGAAGTTGAGATGCGTAAAACTGTTTTTTTTTTTTTAATCAAAATATGGTAATTTGCTATAATTCAATGACAGGATACCTCTGAGCATGTGGGCCGTGACGGCACGGAAGTGCATTGTGCATTTGAAGCCCAAATAATTTCATATTTGTCTCCAGCCGCCAGGTTTCTTATGATAAAAGCTCCGGCAATGAAAATAGCGGGTTAAGTTTAAATTACCAGCTGGTTTGTGTTAGTTGTTGACCATAAACATTATCTTAAAATCTAGACTAGTAGTCCTTACTTCCACCAGCTTCTCCTGATGAACGGTGTGTACGACTTGTGTAGTCAAAACTCGTTATAAGCTACTTCATGTTCCATATGTAGCTAAGATTTGTTTTCTGTACTCTTTAGTCTCAGTATTGACGGTAAGTGATTGCAGGTTAAAGTGTCAAAGGTGAACTATGTGATGGCTCACGTCTTAGATTCTCAGATAAACCAAAAGCCAAAACCAGAAGCAGTCTATTATTAGATCTTCTACTCATCATCATCTCCTCTCTATTTGTAGTGTATATGAAGCTGAATGAATCCACATTGAAACAGGTTTATAAAGAAGTTTCGTTCCGTAGTTTTGAATGTTGAGTGTTCTTCGAAACTTTTGAAAAGTCATGGAAACAAAGAGTGAGTTTGAATATTTTCTGGAAAAAAGAGTTGACAAATTTACAGATTTTATATAAAACTCCTTATGGGGTTGAGGCCGGCTTGTGATCCAGTATAGGAAACCAGTTATTATTCTCTCATTACAATTGATCTATTCTTGATTTTGCAGAGTTTAACGAGACGAAGAAGAGTTCATGAGAGCGCCCCAGATTCGAAACAATGCTTCGAGGTGTTTTAGTTTCTCCTTTTTCTTGTCAGTAAGATTAAATGTTGGTTGTCTGTTAGTATGGTTCAACTGGTTTTCAGTCCAACTATAAGAAACAGTTAGGAGCTGTGGTCATTTATTACAGAATGTTTCTTTGGAGCTTATTAGTGTTCTTTTTTGTTATAAAATTATAAAATCGGATTTTGCTGTGGTCATTGATTACAGGATGTTTCTTTGGAGCTTATTAGTGTTCTTTTTTTGTAATAAAATCAGATTTTGTTTTGTTTCATTCTCGCTTTTTGTCTTGTGAGTGGATATTTTTGCTGGAATTATAAATACACATGCGAATATGCGATCCATTTTCAGGTGATAAAACTTACATTAAGTGTTTAGGACAACAAAAATGAAAGATACCTTGTGTAAGTCAATTTATATTAATATTTTTATAACTGGAATCTCACCTACCAATTGATTGATTATAAGAAAGGTCAACATGAGTTAGATAAGAAAGGTTTCCAATTGAAATTGGAATCACTCCTTTGAGATAGTTATACTCAAGGCTATGGTAACCTAGATGGTATAGATTGCTTATCACAGCTGCAATCTCACCTACCAAGTTATTACTAGCAAGGTCAACAAATGTAAATGTAAGATGAGAAATGTTTCCTATCGAAAAAAGAATCACTCCTATGAGATAGTTATGCTCAAGGCTAGGGTAACTTAGATGGTATAGATTGCTTATCACTACTGGAATCTCACCTACTAAGTTATTATGAGCAAGGTCAACAAATGTAAGAAGAGAAAGGTTTTCTAGTGAAGAAGGAATTTCTCCGTGTAGATGGCAATCCCTAAGATTAGGTGATGAAGATTTTGGAGTTTAAAAAGACTACTGTTAGTTCTGAAAGAGCTGTTGAGAGACGTTTCAAGAAGGTTGAGTCATATCACCTGACCAGATTTATCATCGCATGTGACACCACTCCAAAGACAACAGTCACTGTTCTAATTCCACCAACTTAGGGTTGACTCATCTATTGTAAACTCGTCTCTGAATTCCAAAAGAGTATCCTTCTGGTCGTGACGACAAAAGTGAACCGTAGGAGAAGCAAGAGTAGTGTGGATTAGGAGTGAGAAATAGATGGTAATAATACAAGAAAAGCAATAACAATGGCTTCGGATCATCATATCTCTTTTTATGAATTTGTATTGTAAGTTTTGTGTTATATGCTGAATGCTTCACTGGTTCTCTTTAAGAAGAAGAAGTTGGTTCAAGTATTCTCGTTTGCTGCTGTCTACAGTTAGGAATGTTATGCAGTTTGCCATTTAGTACAGAGGGAGCTTACATCGATTCCCTTTCTTCTTCCGTCTGTACTTTTTACACCTCTGATTTTATATGTATCATCTCTTTCCAAAAGAAAAAATATGTATAAATCATTGCTACCAAAACACTTTTACTACAATTACTACATTTTTACTAGACAGCTAAGGCTTGCTTTTACTAAATTAGTTAAAAACAAATAAAATTATGTTCTATAATAAATTTATAATATAATTTTTTTATATAATTATTAAAGATATCAAAACCAATATTATTATAATAAAATACAGAATTATTAATTTAATATAAATTATAATACATATAAAGAAATAAATAATTTATTTCATAATTGTTATTAAATACCAATAATCATCACCACCAACAACATTTGGGTTGGTAGTCAAATAACTGTGACCTCTTTGAATAAATACTATATGTAACAAAATATGGTTGTTTTGGGCTTACTGTAGGCCCATATAGTGGACGAGGGCTTATTGAACTTAAATTATCTAGTTGTTTCAATTTCTAATTGAAACACATTTCCCTAATTTTTGACGTTGGATTAGGTTTTGACTATCTGTCACTAGTTTCTGCCTGCTCGAGTACGACGTTAGGGTATGGTTTTGCGGAACCGAACTCCAGAGGTTTCGAGCTCCGATAGCTCCCTGACAAAACTTGATTCCGACACTAACTCCAGCTAAGTTATCCTTTGGGAAACGCCGCGAGTCAGTATGTCCCTCTCTCGAACGGTTGGAATATATATAAAAGCTTTTCTCTTAATTATTTTGTGTTCTCGAAAGCATATGTATTATTGCCTTGAAAATATCACTTATCGTATTTTGGAATATATGAAACACGGGAAATTAATCATACGGAAATCTATCTTAGTGGAAGTGGTAGTATATATGGAGATTCTTTATTAAATTTGGTGATTAAAGATCTCAATTCTCCATATACAAGAGAAGATGGCAGATCGATGAAATAGGTTGGGGAAACATTGATTACCGTAAGTAGAAATGTAACCGTGGCTATAATTATGGTGAAGACTATCTTGAGTTAATTAATATTTATATTTTTAGGTTTTTATTATTTTGGCCATGCTTGATTTGAGTAATTTTTGCTTCGAAACTAGTGTATTGTGAGAGGGAGAGGAGTCATGTATGCACCTAAAAGAGAAGAACTTATTGTTGATTTTCTTTTCCTCGAAATTATTGTAGAAGGTATAACCCCTCAATTCCTTATGACTTTATCCTTCTCTATATCAAATTTTAGTTTCCCTGATGAGTATTGTATGTCGCTAGGTTTGGGAATATGGCCAATTCCCCTACAAACTAAGAGCTGACTGTTTATTTATACACGAAGTATTAAACAATGCCATTAACTTCACAAATTAACTAAATTGTTAATTTTTATACTTAAACTTTTAAAATGTGGCAAATTACACCAAAACCGTGATTGAATTTGGTTTAACGTTGACTAAATGGTGACATGATGGACAGGTGTACGAATGGTTCAGTTCAGTTTGAAATTAAACCAAAACTATTTTTTTGTATAACAGTTAGTAAAAGACGACGTCGTTTAGGTTTTTTTTTTAAATTGCTTGCCTGTATATACGATACGACGTCGTATAGGTCTTCTTCTCAAGATTGATTTGGGGATCTGATGAGAATGACATGGTCGTCATCGGCAGCAGTCCCAGCGGTTACATGGCGGCGATCAAGGTGGCTCAGGTTAGTCAGAAGTGTGGCGCACTTGGTGGCACTTGTCTCAACGTCGGAGGCATTCCCACGAAGATTAATTTCAAAATAAAATATCTTCTCGAATGAGATTTTGAATTGTTTGTTTTGTGGATGAATCAATTGAAAATTTTAATTACTGTCTTTCGATGATTATTTTGTCCCAATCCCACTTATTCCATAATTATTAAATTTTGGGTTCGTCTCCTTACTTCCATGGAAATGAAATTGTAATTATTGAAAATAACTGAAAAGTTTCTGATAAAGAACCTGCCTCGTGGCATTGATGGTTTGTTCAAGAAGAACAAAGTAACTTATGTCAAGGGATATGGTTGTTTCTTCCCGCCAACGAAGTCGACGACACCAAACAGAACCCAAATCAATCATGGCAAGCAATTTGCACAAAAAAAAAAAAAAAAAAAAAAACTTAAACGACGTCGTTTGCCTTTAATCGTTATACAAAAGATTAGTTTTGGTTTAATTTCAAACCAAACCAAACCATTTATACACTTGTCTATCATGTTAATATTTAGTCAACATTAAACCAAATTCAATCACGGTTTTGGTGTAATTAGCCACATTTTAAAAGTTGAAGTATAAAAATTAAAAATTTAGCTAGTTTGTGATGTTAATGGCATTGCTTAATACTTCGTGTATAAATAAAACAGACAACTCTTAGTTTGTAGGGGAATTGGTCGTATTCCCCGCTAGGTTTTGTTACACTTCTAAAAAAAATTATAACACGAAGGTTTGTACTTTCCAGGGTTTATCTCCTGAAGTTTTTCTGGGGTTCATGCGGTTTGTGGAGGCTGAGGATACAGTCTCCTTTGGATATGATACTCTTTCTATCGGTAAAAAAGGTGTACCCTATCGAATATGATAATGGCATGTTTTTGACTCAATGACCCCTTGTAAGGAGTTAATTTATGCTAGATATCATTGCTTCATATAACACAATTGTGTATCTCTTCATATACTCCTTCGACTTTTCTTCATTGATATATCTCTTATCTCTTAGCTGGCTCGCATATGTTAGGTATTTATAAGAGTTTTGTAGATATGAGCGTAGGATTATCTTCAATTAACTGTGACTGATAATCATATATGGAATGAGCTTCGGATTTCAATATAATGAGTTATGCATCTAAAGCTAGCTAAGGACATATATTAATAAGAAATTGTGAGCTCTAAGCAATTTCACTTGGATGCTATAACTGTTGTAAATTGGATAATACATTTTAGTTTGAGTCTCAACTGATATAATATATAAATGACATATAATGCATGAGTTTGCATTCTAATACTACAATGCGTGTTTTTTTTTTCATGCGAGTGCATGCCCAGATTAATTAGCACAAGCATTTGCTCTTGTATTTCTTGACAATTTGTAAGATTTCCTCTTCTATCAGTTAGTTTCATTTATAATGTACTGGTTGCACTTCTTCAAGATGATTAATCTAACTGATTACACCATCATCAAGATTACTTATGTAGCATAATTTGTTGCACTATATATACCTTCTACATACATATTTGTTTTGTTTTCTAACAGGTTATCAGTTATACTGAAATCCATCATATGTCTCCCCCAAGCTGTTAAAAATTTGTATTAAATTTTATGGTATATCCAATTTCATCAAATTTCAAGTATATCTCGTCACTTATACTATTTTGAGATAAAAGAAATACTTTTTTAATAAAACCCAAACACATACATATAAGCGGAAAATGTGTAGGGTTAGTGTGAAGTCTTTCTTAAAGAAAGAATGTTGAAGAAAGAAGAACTGAGAATCAGAATTAAATGTGAAATATTAAAACAAACTCATGCCTGTATATGATAAGACAAACCCATGACTATAAAAAAAGAAATGCAACAAGTGGTTCAGATTCTGTAGTATTTGATTTGTAAAGCAAACTTTTTTTCATATATAATAACCATGTTTCTTTACTCAACTGCTATCTGGGATAAGACTCTTTTCGTATATGTGTCTTGTTCACGTTTTAGTTTTTTAGTCTAATATATACTAGATTATAATGTATTTGCTAGCTATAAGCCCGTACTAGTAAGTAGTAATGTTTTAAGGCTATTCAAATTGTTTATAAAAGATAATTTATTAAATTCAAATATTCAACGAAAAAACCCAATTATAAGGTTTAATATTTTTGCAGTGGTTATCTTAAACCAGTCAAATTTTGAATAGTCTATATATAGATATATAGAAAATAGTATTTAAAATTGGAAGAAAAAGATTTGTTATGTTTATGTCAATGAATTTTTTGAGGCAAAGCTGGTAAAATCATTAATGGCTACTAGATACAATGAATAAAAAGAAAAAAATCTAGGCTGTTTTATGTCTTAATATGTAGACGGTGGAGATTAATCAAGCTTAATCTAAAGGCTCTTATGCTTTTTGTAATCAGCAACATATCATCCTGAAATTTCTTTAAATAGAGGATTTCTCTCTATTTTCTTCTTCACTACTAAATATCAAAAGATCATTATATTCTGCTACTTCAACAATTTTTCATTATCAATTATCTTTTCTGTTTCTTGTTTTCTTTTGAAAACCTATAATACTGTCCTCAGTTCTTGCCTTTCAAAGGTACATGTTCATTTGTTGTTTTGATATTTTTTAAACTTAATTTTTAGTATTTGCTGAGCTTCTTAATTACATAAGTATTTTTTATGTTCATGAGATTGTGGCTAAATTTTTTCTCTTTCTTTCTTTTGGTTATTTTCTGTGGCTTTATTTTGTTGATGTTAATTTGAATTGAGATTATATGTATATAGAACAGACATGTTTTGTAGAGTGTATATTATTAAATACAACTTTTAGATTTATTTTTCTTGTATTTCCTTTTTAAAACATCAATAATATTTGATTTAAACAATTGTTTATAACAAAAAAATTTCCTTTATATAAAAAAATTACAAAGTGAAAAGAAACGATTATTCCTTAGTACAGTGGCGTTTACTACAGTTCAGATCTGACCATATTGTTATGCAGTT
>FNXX01000177.1:0-28410 GCA_900108845.1 Iljinskaea planisiliqua
TGATCCTCTTGAGACTAATTTCTGTTCTAAATTCTTATATTAGGTCCACTAGATGTGGTTCATTAAAAGTGTCTCCCAACGAATGAGAAAGAATGTATATATGCTTCTCATTCCTCATTTAGGAGTCCCATAATGCGTATTTCTAGTGGTATTCATTGTCATTACAATTTGTACTCATTAAAATTCTGTTTTAAGCATTTGAGGACATGCAATTCCATTTGTGATCCTCTTGAGACTAATTTCTGTTCTAAATTCCTATACTAGGTCCACTAGATGTGGTTCATTAACAGTGTCTCCGAATGAACGAGAAACAGGGTATATATGCTTCTCATTCCTCATTTATGAATCCCATAATGCGTATTTCTAGTGGTATTCAGTATCATTACCATTTTTACTCAATAAAAATTATGTTTTTAAGTAATTGTAGTTCTATATTCCTCTTTTAGGTATACTAGATGTGGTTCATTAACAGTGTCTCCGAACGAATGAGAAACAAGGTATATATGCTTCTCATTCCTCATTTTGGAATCCCATAATGCGTATTTCTAGTGATATTCATTGTCATTACAGTTTGTACTCATTAAAATTCTGTTTTAAGCATTTGAGCAAATGCAATTCCATTTGTGATCCTCTTGAGACTAATTTTAGTTCTATATTACCCTTATAGGTATACTAGATGTGGTTCATTAACAGTGTCTCCTTCTCATTCCTCATTTAGGAGTCCCATAATGCGTATTTCTAGTGGTATTCATTGTCATTACAATTTTTACTCATTAAAATTCTGTTTTAAGCATTTGAGGACATGCAATTCCATTTGTGATCCTCTTGAGACTAATTTCTGTTCTAAATTCCTATATTAGGTCACTAGATGTGGTTCATTAACAGTGTCTCCGAACGAACGAGAAACAAGGTATATATGCTTCTCATTCCTCATTTAGGAATCCCATAATGCGTATTTCTAGTGGTATTCATTGTCATTACCATTTTTACTCAATAAAATTCTGTTTTAAGAATTTGAGGACATGCAATTCCTTTTGTGATCCTCTTGAGACTAATTTTAGTTCTATATTCTCTTTTAGGATACTAGATGTGGTTCATTAACAGTGTCTCCCAACGAATGAGAAACAAGGTATATATGCTTCTCATTCCTCATTTAGGAGTCCCATAATGCGTATTTCTAGTGGTATTCATTGTCATTACCATTTCTACTCATTAAAATTCGGTTTTAAGCATTTGAGGACATGCAATTCCTTTTGTGATCCTCTTGAGACTAATTTTAGTTCTATATTCTCTTTTAGGTATACTAGATGTGGTTCATTAACAGTGTCTCCCAACGAATGAGAAACAAGGTATATATGCTTCTCATTCCTCATTTAGGAGTCCCATAATGCGTATTTCTAGTGGTATTCATTGTCATGACCATTCTTACTCATTAAAATTCTGTTTTAAGCATTTGAGGACATGCAATTCTTTTGTGATCCTCTATGACTATTTCAGTTCCATATTCCTCTTTTAGTCTACTAGATGTGGTTGATTAACAGTGTCTCCAATGAATGAAAACAAGGTTATATGCTTCTCATTCCTCATTTAGGAGTCCATAATGCGTATTTCTAGTGGTATTCATTGTCATTACATTTTTACTCAATAAAATTCTGTTTAAGCATTTGAGGACATGCAATTCCTTTTGTGATCCTCTTGAGACTAATTTTAGTTCTATATTACTCTTTTAGGTTACTAGATGTGGTTCATTAACAGTGTCTCCCAACGAACGAGAAACAATGTATATATGCTTCTCATTCCTCATTTAGGAGTCCCATAATGCGTATTTCTAGTGGTATTCATTGTCATGACCATTCTACTCATTAAAATTCGGTTTTAAGCATTTGAGGACATGCAATTCCTTTTGTGATCCTCTTGAGACTAATTTTAGTTCTATATTCCTCTTTTAGGAATACTAGATGTGGTTCATTAACAGTGTCTCCCAACGAACGAGAAACAAGGTATATATGCTTCTCATTCCTCATTTAGGAGTCCCATAATGCGTATTTCTAGTGGTATTCATTGTCATTACCATTTTTACTCAATAAAATTCTGTTTTAAGCATTTGAGGACATGCAATTCATTTGTGATCCTCTTGAGACTAATTTCTGTTCTAAATTCCTTATTAGGTCTACTAGATGTGGTTCATTAACAGTGTCTCCGAACGAACGAGAAACAAGGTATATATGCTTCTCATTCCTCATTTAGGAATCCCATAATGCGTATTTCTAGTGGTATTCATTGTCATTACCATTTTTACTCAATAAAATTCTGTTTTAAGAATTTGAGGACATGCAATTCCTTTTGTGATCCTCTTGAGACTAATTTTAGTTCTATATTACTCTTTTAGGTATACTAGATGTGGTTCATTAACAGTGTCTCCCAACGAATGAGAAACAATGTATATATGCTTCTCATTCCTCATTTAGGAGTCCCATAATGCGTATTTCTAGTGGTATTCATTGTCATTACAATTTCTACTCATTAAAATTCTGTTTTAAGCATTTGAGGACATGCAATTCCATTTGTGATCCTCTTGAGACTAATTTCTGTTCTAAATTCCTATATTAGGTCCACTAGATGTGGTTCATTAACAGTGTCTCCGAACGAACGAGAAACAAGGTATATATGCTTCTCATTCCTCATTTAGGAATCCCATAATGCGTATTTCTAGTGGTATTCATTGTCATTACCATTTTTACTCAATTAAAATTATGTTTTAAGAATTTGAGGACATGCAATTCCTTTTGTGATCCTCTTGAGACTAATTTTAGTTCTATATTACTCTTTTAGGTAAACTAGATGTGGTTCATTAACAGTGTCTCCCAACGAATGAGAAACAATGTATATATGCTTCTCATTCCTCATTTAGGAGTCCCATAATGCGTATTTCTAGTGGTATTCATTGTCATTACAATTTCTACTCATTAAAATTCTGTTTTAAGCATTTGAGGACATGCAATTCCATTTGTGATCCTCTTGAGACTAATTTTAGTTCTATATTCCTCTTTTAGGTATACTAGATGTGGTTCATTAACAGTGTCTCCAAACGAATGAGAAACAATGTATATATGCTTCTCATTCCTCATTTAGGAGTCCCATAATGCGTATTTCTAGTGGTATTCATTGTCATTACAATTTCTACTCATTAAAATTCTGTTTTAAGCATTTGAGGACATGCAATTCCATTTGTGATCCTCTTGAGACTAATTTCTGTTCTAAATTCTTATATTAGGTCCACTAGATGTGGTTCATTAACAGTGTCTCCCAACGAATGAGAAACAAGGTATATATGCTTCTCATTCCTCATTTAGGAATCCCATAATGCGTATTTCTAGTGGTATTCATTGTCATTACCATTTTTACTCATTAAAATTTGTTTTAAGAATTTGAGGACATGCAATTCCTTTTGTGATCCTCTTGAGACTAATTTTAGTTCTATATTACTCTTTTAGGTAAACTAGATGTGGTTCATTAACAGTGTCTCCCAACGAATGAGAAACAATGTATATATGCTTCTCATTCCTCATTTAGGAGTCCCATAATGCGTATTTCTAGTGGTATTCATTGTCATTACAATTTCTACTCATTAAAATTCTGTTTTAAGCATTTGAGGACATGCAATTCCATTTGTGATCCTCTTGAGACTAATTTTAGTTCTATATTCCTCTTTTAGGTATACTAGATGTGGTTCATTAACAGTGTCTCCGAACGAATGAGAAACAAGGTATATATGCTTCTCATTCCTCATTTAGGAGTCCCATAATGCGTATTTCTAGTGGTATTCATTGTCATTACCATTCTACTCATTAAAATTCTGTTTTAAGCATTTGAGGACATGCAATTCCTTTTGTGATCCTCTTGAGACTAATTTTAGTTCTATATTCCTCTTTTAGGAATACTAGATGTGGTTCATTAACAGTGTCTCCCAACGAACGAGAAACAAGGTATAAATGCTTCTCATTCCTCATTTAGGAGTCCCATAATGCGTATTTCTAGTGGTATTCATTGTCATTACCATTTCTACTCATTAAAATTCTGTTTTAAGCATTTGAGGACATGCAATTCCTTTTGTGATCCTCTTGAGACTAATTTTAGTTCTATATTACTCTTTTAGGTATACTAGATGTGGTTAATTAACAGTGTCTCCAACGAATGAGAAACAATGTATATATGCTTCTCATTCCTCATTTAGGAGTCCCATAATGCGTATTTCTAGTGGTATTCATTGTCATTACAATTTCTACTCATTAAAATTCTGATTTAAGTATTTGAGGACATGCAATTCCATTTGTGATCCTCTTGAGACTAATTTCTGTTCTAAATTCTTATATTAGGTCCACTAGATGTGGTTCATTAACAGTGTCTCCCAACGAATGAGAAACAATGTATATATGCTTCTCATTCCTCATTTAGGAGTCCCATAATGCGTATTTCTAGTGGTATTCATTGTCATTACAATTTGTACTCATTAAAATTCTGTTTTAAGCATTTGAGGACATGCAATTCTATTTGTGATCCTCTTGAGACTAATTTCTGTTCTAAATTCCTATACTAGGTCCACTAGATGTGGTTCATTAACAGTGTCTCCGAATGAACGAGAAACAAGGTATATATGCTTCTCATTCCTCATTTATGAATCCCATAATGCGTATTTCTAGTGGTATTCAGTATCATTACCATTTTTACTCAATAAAAACTATGTTTTAAGTAATTGTAGTTCTATATTCCTCTTTTAGGTATACTAGATGTGGTTCATTAACAGTGTCTCCGAACGAATGAGAAACAAGGTATATATGCTTCTCATTCCTCATTTAGGAATCCCATAATGCGTATTTCTAGTGGTATTCATTGTCATTACATTTTACTCATTAAAATTCTGTTTTAAGCATTTGAGACATGCAATTCCATTTGTGATCCTCTTGAGACTAATTTTAGTTCTATATTACCCTTATAGGTATACTAGATGTGGTTCATTAACAGTGTCTCCCAACGAATGAGAAACAATGTATATATTCTTCTCATTCCTCATTTAGGAGTCCCATAATGCGTATTTCTAGTGGTATTCATTGTCATTACCATTTTTACTCAATAAAATTCTGTTTTAAGCATTTGAGGACATGCAATTCCTATTGTGATCCTCTTGAGACTAATTTCAGTTCTATATTCCTTTTTACTTCTACTAGATGTGGTTCATTAACAGTGTCTCCCAACGAACGAGAAACAAGGTATATATGCTTCTCATTCCTCATTTAGGAGTCCATAATGCGTATTTCTAGTGGTATTCATTGTCATGACCATTCTTACTCATTAAAATTCGGTTTTAAGCATTTGAGGACATGCAATTCCTTTTGTGATCCTCTTGAGACTAATTTTAGTTCTATATTCCTTTTTAGGTCTACTAGATGTGGTTGATTAACGGTGTCTCCCAACGAATGAGAAACAAGGTATTTATGCTTCTCATTCCTCATTTAGGAGTCCCATAATGCGTATTTCTAGTGGTATTCATTGTCATGACCATTCTTACTCATTAAAATTTGTTTTAAGCATTTGAGGACATGCAATTCCTTTGTGATCCTCTGAGACTAATTTCAGTTCATATTCCTCTTTTGGTCTACTAGATGTGGTTCATTAACAGTGTCTCCAATGAATGAGAAACATGGTATATATGCTTCTCATTCCTCATTTAGGAGTCCCATAATGCGTATTTCTAGTGGTATTCATTGTCATGACAATTTTACTCATTAAAATTCGTTTTAAGCATTTGAGGACATGCAATTCCTTTGTGATCCTCTTGAGACTAATTTCAGTTCTATATTCTCTTTTAGGTCTACTAGATGTGGTTCATTAACAGTGTCTCCCAACGAATGAGAAACAAGGTATATATGCTTCTCATTCCTCATTTAGGAGTCCCATAATGCGTATTTCTAGTGGTATTCATTGTCATACCATTCTTACTCATTAAAATTCTGTTTTAAGCATTTGAGACATGCAATTCCTTTTGTGATCCTCTTAGACTAATTTCAGTTCATATTCCTCTTTTAGTCTACTAGATGTGGTTGATTAACAGTGTCTCCCAACGAATGAGAAACAAGGTATATATGCTTCTCATTCCTCATTTAGGAGTCCCATAATGCGTATTTCTAGTGGTATTCATTGTCATTACCATTTTTACTCAATAAAATTCTGTTTTAAGCATTTGAGGACATGCAATTCCTTTTGTGATCCTCTTGAGACTAATTTTAGTTCTATATTCTCTTTTAGGTTACTAGATGTGGTTCATTAACAGTGTCTCCAACGAACGAGAAACAATGTATATATGCTTCTCATTCCTCATTTAGGAGTCCCATAATGCGTATTTCTAGTGGTATTCATTGTCATGACCATTCCTACTCATTAAAATTCGGTTTTAAGCATTTGAGGACATGCAATTCCTTTTGTGATCCTCTTGAGACTAATTTTAGTTCTATATTCCCTTTTAGGATACTAGATGTGGTTCATTAACAGTGTCTCCCAACGAACGAGAAACAAGGTATATATGCTTCTCATTCCTCATTTAGGATCCCATAATGCGTATTTCTAGTGGTATTCATTGTCATTACCATTTTTACTCAATAAAATTCTGTTTTAAGCATTTGAGGACATGCAAATTCATTTGTGATCCTCTTGAGACTAATTTCTGTTCTAAATTCCTTTTAGGTCACTAGATGTGGTTCATTAACAGTGTCTCCGAACGAACGAGAAACAAGGTATATATGCTTCTCATTCCTCATTTAGGAATCCCATAATGCGTATTTCTAGTGGTATTCATTGTCATTACCATTTTTACTCAATAAAATTCTGTTTTAAGAATTTGAGGACATGCAATTCCTTTTGTGATCCTCTTGAGACTAATTTTAGTTCTATATTACTCTTTTAGGTATACTAGATGTGGTTCATTAACAGTGTCTCCCAACGAATGAGAAACAATGTATATATGCTTCTCATTCCTCATTTAGGAGTCCATAATGCGTATTTCTAGTGGTATTCATTGTCATTACAATTTCTACTCATTAAAATTCTGTTTTAAGCATTTGAGGACATGCAATTCCATTTGTGATCCTCTTGAGACTAATTTCTGTTCTAAATTCCTATATTAGGTCACTAGATGTGGTTCATTAACAGTGTCTCCGAACGAACGAGAAACAAGGTATATATGCTTCTCATTCCTCATTTAGGAATCCCATAATGCGTATTTCTAGTGGTATTCATTGTCATTACCATTTTTACTCAATTAAAATTATGTTTTAAGAATTTGAGGACATGCAATTCCTTTTGTGATCCTCTTGAGACTAATTTTAGTTCTATATTACTCTTTTAGGTAACTAGATGTGGTTCATTAACAGTGTCTCCCAACGAATGAGAAACAATGTATATATGCTTCTCATTCCTCATTTAGGAGTCCCATAATGCGTATTTCTAGTGGTATTCATTGTCATTACAATTTCTACTCATTAAAATTCTGTTTTAAGCATTTGAGGACATGCAATTCCATTTGTGATCCTCTTGAGACTAATTTTAGTTCTATATTCCTCTTTTAGGTATACTAGATGTGGTTCATTAACAGTGTCTCCGAACGAATGAGAAACAAGGTATATATGCTTCTCATTCCTCATTTAGGAGTCCCATAATGCGTATTTCTAGTGGTATTCATTGTCATTACCATTTCTACTCATTAAAATTCTGTTTTAAGCATTTGAGGACATGCAATTCCTTTTGTGATCCTCTTGAGACTAATTTTAGTTCTATATTCCTCTTTTAGGATACTAGATGTGGTTCATTAACAGTGTCTCCCAACGAATGAGAAACAAGGTATATATGCTTCTCATTCCTCATTTAGGAGTCCCATAATGCGTATTTCTAGTGGTATTCATTGTCATTACCATTTTACTCATTAAAATTCTGTTTTAAGCATTTGAGGACATGCAATTCCTTTTGTGATCCTCTTGAGACTAATTTTAGTTCTATATTCTCTTTTAGGTAACTAGATGTGGTTCATTAACAGTGTCTCCAACGAATGAGAAACAATGTATATATGCTTCTCATTCCTCATTTAGGAGTCCCATAATGCGTATTTCTAGTGGTATTCATTGTCATTACAATTTTACTCATTAAAATTCTGTTTTAAGCATTTGAGGACATGCAATTCCATTTGTGATCCTCTTGAGACTAATTTCTGTTCTAAATTCCTATATTAGGTCACTAGATGTGGTTCATTAACAGTGTCTCCGAACGAACGAGAAACAAGGTATATATGCTTCTCATTCCTCATTTAGGAATCCCATAATGCGTATTTCTAGTGGTATTCATTGTCATTACCATTTTTACTCAATAAAATTCTGTTTTAAGAATTTGAGGACATGCAATTCCTTTTGTGATCCTCTTGAGACTAATTTTAGTTCTATATTACTCTTTTAGGTATACTAGATGTGGTTCATTAACAGTGTCTCCCAACGAATGAGAAACAAGGTATATATGCTTCTCATTCCTCATTTAGGAGTCCCATAATGCGTATTTCTAGTGGTATTCATTGTCATTACCATTTCTACTCATTAAAATTCTGTTTTAAGCATTTGAGGACATGCAATTCCTTTTGTGATCCTCTTGAGACTAATTTTAGTTCTATATTCTCTTTTAGGTATACTAGATGTGGTTCATTAACAGTGTCTCCAACGAATGAGAAACAATGTATATATGCTTCTCATTCCTCATTTAGGAGTCCCATAATGCGTATTTCTAGTGGTATTCATTGTCATTACAATTTCTACTCATTAAAATTCTGTTTTAAGATTTGAGGACATGCAATTCCATTTGTGATCCTCTTGAGACTAATTTCTGTTCTAAATTCCTATATTAGGTCCACTAGATGTGGTTCATTAACAGTGTCTCCCAACGAATGAGAAACAATGTATATATGCTTCTCATTCCTCATTTAGGAGTCCCATAATGCGTATTTCTAGTGGTATTCATTGTCATTACAATTTTACTCATTAAAATTCTGTTTTAAGCATTTGAGGACATGCAATTCCATTTGTGATCCTCTTGAGACTAATTTTGTTCTATATTCCTTTTAGGTCACTAGATGTGGTTCATTAACAGTGTCTCCAACGAACGAGAAACAAGGTATATATGCTTCTCATTCCTCATTTAGGAATCCCATAATGCGTATTTCTAGTGGTATTCATTGTCATTACCATTTTACTCAATAAAATTCTGTTTTAAGATTTGAGGACATGCAATTCCTTTTGTGATCCTCTTGAGACTAATTTTAGTTCTATATTCCTCTTTTAGGTATACTAGATGTGGTTCATTAACAGTGTCTCCAACGAATGAGAAACAAGGTATATATGCTTCTCATTCCTCATTTAGGAGTCCCATAATGCGTATTTCTAGTGGTATTCATTGTCATTACATTTTACTCATTAAAATTCTGTTTTAAGCATTTGAGGACATGCAATTCCATTTGTGATCCTCTTGAGACTAATTTTAGTTCTATATTCCTCTTTTAGGTATACTAGATGTGGTTCATTAACAGTGTCTCCCAACGAATGAGAAACAATGTATATATGCTTCTCATTCCTCATTTAGGAGTCCCATAATGCGTATTTCTAGTGGTATTCATTGTCATTACCATTTTTACTCATTAAAATTCTGTTTTAAGCATTTGAGGACATGCAATTCCTTTGTGATCCTCTTGAGACTAATTTTAGTTCTATATTCCTTTTTAGGTCTACTAGATGTGGTTCATTAACAGTGTCTCCCAACGAATGAGAAACAAGGTATATATGCTTCTCATTCCTCATTTAGGAGTCCCATAATGCGTATTTCTAGTGGTATTCATTGTCATTACCATTTCTACTCATTAAAATTCTGTTTTAAGCATTTGAGGACATGCAATTCCTTTTGTGATCCTCTTGAGACTAATTTTAGTTCTATATTCCTTTTTAGGTATACTAGATGTGGTTCATTAACAGTGTCTCCCAACGAATGAGAAACAAGGTATATATGCTTCTCATTCCTCATTTAGGAGTCCCATAATGCGTATTTCTAGTGGTATTCATTGTCATTACATTTTACTCATTAAAATTCTGTTTTAAGCATTTGAGGACATGCAATTCCTTTGTGATCCTCTTGAGACTAATTTTAGTTCTATATTCCTCTTTTAGGTCTACTAGATGTGGTTCATTAACAGTGTCTCCCAACGAACGAGAAACAAGGTATATATGCTTCTCATTCCTCATTTAGGATCCCATAATGCGTATTTCTAGTGGTATTCATTGTCATTACCATTTTTACTCAATAAAATTCTGTTTTAAGCATTTGAGGACATGCAATTCCTTTGTGATCCTCTTGAGACTAATTTTAGTTCTATATTCCTTTTAGGTACTAGATGTGGTTCATTAACAGTGTCTCCAACGAATGAGAAACAAGGTATATATGCTTCTCATTCCTCATTTAGGAGTCCCATAATGCGTATTTCTAGTGGTATTCATTGTCATTACCATTTTTACTCAATAAAATTCTGTTTTAAGATTTGAGGACATGCAATTCCTTTTGTGATCCTCTTGAGACTAATTTTAGTTCTATATTACTCTTTTAGGTATACTAGATGTGGTTCATTAACAGTGTCTCCCAACGAATGAGAAACAATGTATATATGCTTCTCATTCCTCATTTAGGAGTCCCATAATGCGTATTTCTAGTGGTATTCATTGTCATTACAATTTCTACTCATTAAAATTCTGTTTTAAGCATTTGAGGACATGCAATTCCATTTGTGATCCTCTTGAGACTAATTTCTGTTCTAAATTCCTTATTAGGTCACTAGATGTGGTTCATTAACAGTGTCTCCGAACGAACGAGAAACAAGGTATATATGCTTCTCATTCCTCATTTAGGATCCCATAATGCGTATTTCTAGTGGTATTCATTGTCATTACCATTTTTACTCAATAAAATTCTGTTTTAAGCATTTGAGGACATGCAATTCCTTTTGTGATCCTCTTGAGACTAATTTTAGTTCTATATTCTCTTTTAGGTATACTAGATGTGGTTCATTAACAGTGTCTCCAACGAATGAGAAACAAGTATATATGCTTCTCATTCCTCATTTAGGAGTCCCATAATGCGTATTTCTAGTGGTATTCATTGTCATTACCATTTTACTCATTAAAATTCTGTTTTAAGCATTTGAGGACATGCAATTCCTTTGTGATCCTCTTGAGACTAATTTTAGTTCTATATTCCTCTTTTAGGTATACTAGATGTGGTTCATTAACAGTGTCTCCCAACGAATGAGAAACAAGGTATATATGCTTCTCATTCCTCATTTAGGAGTCCCATAATGCGTATTTCTAGTGGTATTCATTGTCATTACATTTCTACTCATTAAAATTCTGTTTTAAGCATTTGAGGACATGCAATTCCTTTGTGATCCTCTTGAGACTAATTTTAGTTCTATATTCCTTTTAGGTCACTAGATGTGGTTCATTAACAGTGTCTCCCAACGAATGAGAAACAAGGTATATATGCTTCTCATTCCTCATTTAGGAGTCCCATAATGCGTATTTCTAGTGGTATTCATTGTCATTACAATTTTACTCATTAAAATTCTGTTTTAAGCATTTGAGGACATGCAATTCCATTTGTGATCCTCTTGAGACTAATTTCTAGTTCTATATTCCTTTTAGGTCACTAGATGTGGTTCATTAACAGTGTCTCCGAACGAACGAGAAACAAGGTATATATGCTTCTCATTCCTCATTTAGGAATCCCATAATGCGTATTTCTAGTGGTATTCATTGTCATTACCATTTTTACTCAATAAAATTCTGTTTTAAGAATTTGAGGACATGCAATTCCTTTTGTGATCCTCTTGAGACTAATTTTAGTTCTATATTCTCTTTTAGGTATACTAGATGTGGTTCATTAACAGTGTCTCCCAACGAATGAGAAACAAGGTATATATGCTTCTCATTCCTCATTTAGGAGTCCCATAATGCGTATTTCTAGTGGTATTCATTGTCATTACCATTTCTACTCATTAAAATTCTGTTTTAAGCATTTGAGGACATGCAATTCCTTTTGTGATCCTCTTGAGACTAATTTTAGTTCTATATTCCTCTTTTAGGTATACTAGATGTGGTTCATTAACAGTGTCTCCCAACGAATGAGAAACAAGGTATATATGCTTCTCATTCCTCATTTAGGAATCCCATAATGCGTATTTCTAGTGGTATTCATTGTCATTACCATTTTTACTCAATAAAATTCTGTTTTAAGAATTTGAGGACATGCAATTCCTTTTGTGATCCTCTTGAGACTAATTTTAGTTCTATATTACTCTTTTAGGTATACTAGATGTGATTGATTAACAGTGTCTCCAACGAATGAGAAACAATGTATATATGCTTCTCATTCCTCATTTAGGAGTCCCATAATGCGTATTTCTAGTGGTATTCATTGTCATTACAATTTCTACTCATTAAAATTCTGTTTAAGTATTTGAGGACATGCAATTCCATTTGTGATCCTCTTGAGACTAATTTCTAGTTCTAAATTCCTATATTAGGTCACTAGATGTGGTTCATTAACAGTGTCTCCCAACGAATGAGAAACAATGTATATATGCTTCTCATTCCTCATTTAGGAGTCCCATAATGCGTATTTCTAGTGGTATTCATTGTCATTACAATTTTTACTCATTAAAATTCTGTTTTAAGCATTTGAGGACATGCAATTCCATTTGTGATCCTCTTGAGACTAATTTCTGTTCTAAATTCCTATATTAGGTCCACTAGATGTGGTTCATTAACAGTGTCTCCGAATGAACGAGAAACAAGGTATATATGCTTCTCATTCCTCATTTAGAATCCCATAATGCGTATTTCTAGTGGTATTCATTGTCATTACCATTTTTACTCAATAAAATTCTGTTTTAAGAATTTGAGGACATGCAATTCCTTTTGTGATCCTCTTGAGACTAATTTTAGTTCTATATTACTCTTTTAGGTATACTAGATGTGGTTCATTAACAGTGTCTCCCAACGAATGAGAAACAATGTATATATGCTTCTCATTCCTCATTTAGGAGTCCCATAATGCGTATTTCTAGTGGTATTCATTGTCATTACAATTTCTACTCATTAAAATTCTGTTTTAAGCATTTGAGGACATGCAATTCCATTTGTGATCCTCTTGAGACTAATTTTAGTTCTATATTCCTCTTTTAGGTATACTAGATGTGGTTCATTAACAGTGTCTCCGAACGAATGAGAAACAAGGTATATATGCTTCTCATTCCTCATTTAGGAATCCCATAATGCGTATTTCTAGTGGTATTCATTGTCATTACCATTTTTACTCAATAAAATTCTGTTTTAAGAATTTGAGGACATGCAATTCCTTTTGTGATCCTCTTGAGACTAATTTTAGTTCTATATTACTCTTTTAGGTATACTAGATGTGGTTCATTAACAGTGTCTCCCAACGAATGAGAAACAATGTATATATGCTTCTCATTCCTCATTTAGGAGTCCCATAATGCGTATTTCTAGTGGTATTCATTGTCATTACCATTTTACTCATTAAAATTCTGTTTTAAGCATTTGAGGACATGCAATTCCATTTGTGATCCTCTTGAGACTAATTTCAGTTCTATATTCCTTTTTAGGTCTACTAGATGTGGTTCATTAACAGTGTCTCCAACGAATGAGAAACAATGTATATATGCTTCTCATTCCTCATTTAGGAGTCCCATAATGCGTATTTCTAGTGGTATTCATTGTCATTACAATTTTACTCATTAAAATTCTGTTTTAAGCATTTGAGGACATGCAATTCCTTTTGTGATCCTCTTGAGACTAATTTTAGTTCTATATTCCTTTTTAGGTCTACTAGATGTGGTTCATTAACAGTGTCTCCGAATGAATGAGAAACAAGGTATATATGCTTCTCATTCCTCATTTAGGAGTCCCATAATGCGTATTTCTAGTGGTATTCATTGTCATTACCATTTTACTCATTAAAATTATGTTTTAAGCATTTGAGGACATGCAATTCCTTTGTGATCCTCTTGAGACTAATTTCAGTTCTATATTCCTCTTTTAGGTCTACTAGATGTGGTTCATTAACAGTGTCTCCCAACGAATGAGAAACAATGGTATATATGCTTCTCATTCCTCATTTAGGAGTCCCATAATGCGTATTTCTAGTGGTATTCATTGTCATTACAATTTCTACTCATTAAAATTCTGTTTTAAGCATTTGAGGACATGCAATTCCATTTGTGATCCTCTTGAGACTAATTTAGTTCATATTCCTCTTTTAGGTATACTAGATGTGGTTCATTAACAGTGTCTCCCAACGAATGAGAAACAAGGTATATATGCTTCTCATTCCTCATTTTGGAATCCCATAATGCGTATTTCTAGTGATATTCATTGTCATTACAATTTGTACTCATAAAATTCTGTTTTAAGATTTGAGGACATGCAATTCCTTTTGTGATCCTCTTGAGACTAATTTTAGTTCTATATTCTCTTTTAGGTATACTAGATGTGGTTCATTAACAGTGTCTCCCAACGAATGAGAAACAATGTATATATGCTTCTCATTCCTCATTTAGGAGTCCCATAATGCGTATTTCTAGTGGTATTCATTGTCATTACAATTTTACTCATTAAAATTCTGTTTTAAGCATTTGAGGACATGCAATTCCATTTGTGATCCTCTTGAGACTAATTTCTAGTTCTATATTCCTTTTAGGTCTACTAGATGTGGTTCATTAACAGTGTCTCCAACGAATGAGAAACAAGGTATATATGCTTCTCATTCCTCATTTAGGAGTCCCATAATGCGTATTTCTAGTGGTATTCATTGTCATTACCATTTTTACTCATAAAATTATGTTTTAAGCATTTGAGGACATGCAATTCCTTTTGTGATCCTCTTGAGACTAATTTTAGTTCTATATTACTCTTTTAGGTATACTAGATGTGGTTCATTAACAGTGTCTCCCAACGAATGAGAAACAAGGTATATATGCTTCTCATTCCTCATTTAGGAGTCCCATAATGCGTATTTCTAGTGGTATTCATTGTCATGACCATTCTACTCATTAAAATTCTGTTTTAAGCATTTGAGGACATGCAATTCCTTTTGTGATCCTCTTGAGACTAATTTTAGTTCTATATTCCTCTTTTAGGAATACTAGATGTGGTTCATTAACAGTGTCTCCCAACGAACGAGAAACAAGGTATATATGCTTCTCATTCCTCATTTAGGAATCCCATAATGCGTATTTCTAGTGGTATTCATTGTCATTACCATTTTACTCAATAAAATTCTGTTTTAAGAATTTGAGGACATGCAATTCCTTTTGTGATCCTCTTGAGACTAATTTTAGTTCTATATTACTCTTTTAGGTATACTAGATGTGATTGATTAACAGTGTCTCCAACGAATGAGAAACAATGTATATATGCTTCTCATTCCTCATTTAGGAGTCCCATAATGCGTATTTCTAGTGGTATTCATTGTCATTACAATTTTACTCATTAAAATTCTGTTTTAAGCATTTGAGGACATGCAATTCCATTTGTGATCCTCTTGAGACTAATTTCTGTTCTAAATTCCTATACTAGGTCCACTAGATGTGGTTCATTAACAGTGTCTCCGAATGAACGAGAAACAAGGTATATATGCTTCTCATTCCTCATTTATGAATCCCATAATGCGTATTTCTAGTGGTATTCAGTATCATTACCATTTTTACTCAATAAAAATTATGTTTTAAGAATTTGAGGACATGCAATTCCTTTTGTGATCCTCTTGAGACTAATTTTAGTTCTATATTACTCTTTTAGGTATACTAGATGTGGTTCATTAACAGTGTCTCCCAACGAATGAGAAACAATGTATATATGCTTCTCATTCCTCATTTAGGAGTCCCATAATGCGTATTTCTAGTGGTATTCATTGTCATTACAATTTCTACTCATTAAAATTCTGTTTTAAGCATTTGAGGACATGCAATTCCATTTGTGATCCTCTTGAGACTAATTTTAGTTCTATATTCCTCTTTTAGGTATACTAGATGTGGTTCATTAACAGTGTCTCCGAACGAATGAGAAACAAGGTATATATGCTTCTCATTCCTCATTTTGGAATCCCATAATGCGTATTTCTAGTGATATTCATTGTCATTACAATTTGTACTCATTAAAATTCTGTTTTAAGCATTTGAGTACATGCAATTCCATTTGTGATCCTCTTGAGACTAATTTTAGTTCTATATTACCCTTATAGGTATACTAGATGTGGTTCATTAACAGTGTCTCCCAACGAATGAGAAACAATGTATATATTCTTCTCATTCCTCATTTAGGAGTCCCATAATGCGTATTTCTAGTCGTATTCATTGTCATTACCATTTTTACTCAATAAAATTCTGTTTTAAGCATTTGAGGACATGCAATTCCTATTGTGATCCTCTTGAGACTAATTTCAGTTCTATATTCCTTTTTTACTTCTACTAGATGTGGTTCATTAACAGTGTCTCCCAACGAACGAGAAACAAGGTATATATGCTTCTCATTCCTCATTTAGGAGTCTCATAATGCGTATTTCTACTGGTATTCATTGTCATGACCATTCTTATTCATTGAAATTCGGTTTTAAGCATTTGAGGACATGCAATTCCTTTTGTGATCCTCTTGACACTAATTTTAGTTCTATATTCCGTTTTTACATCTACTAGATGTGGTTGATTAACGGTGACTCCGAATGAATGAAAAAGAAGGTATTTATGCTTCTCAATCCTCATTTAGGAGTCCCAGAATGCGTATTTCTAGTGGTATTCATTGTCATGGCCATTCTTGCTCATTAAAATTATGTTTTAAGCATATGAGGACATGAAATTCCTTTTAAGATCCTCATGGGACTCATTTCAGTTCTATATTCATCTTTTAGGTCTACTAGATGTGGTTCATTAACAGTATCTCCCAACGAATGAGAAAGAAGGTATATATGCGTCGCATTCCTCATTTAGGAGTCCCATAATGCGTATTTCTAGTGGTATACATTGTCATGGCCATTCTTACTCATTAAAATTGTGTTATAACCATTTCAAGACCTGAAATAGAATTTTAAAGAGTATGAATGGTCATAACAATGAATACCACTAGAAATATGCATTGTGGCACACCTAAATGAGGAATGAGAAGCATAAATATATTGTTTCTCATACATATGGAGACAACGTTAATCAACCAATTCCGGTAGACGAAAAAAGTAGAATCTGGAACTAAAATGAGTCCCATGAAGATTATAAAAGGAACATCATGTCCCCAGATTCAAAAAAACAGAATTTTAAAGAGTATGAATGGTCATAACAGTGAATACGACTAGAAATATGCATTGTGTGACACCTAAATGAGGAATGAGAAGCATAAATATATAGTTTCTCTTACATTTGGAAACACCGTTAATCAACCAATTCCAATAAACCAAAAAAGTGGAATATACAACTAAAATGAGTCCCATGAATATCATAAAAGGAACATTATGTCTCCAAATTGAAAAAAACAGAATTTTAAAGAGTATGAATGGCCATAACAATGAAAACCACTAGAAATATGCATTGTGGGACACCTAAATGAGGAATGAAAATCCTAAATACCTTGTTTCTCGTTCATTGGGAGTCACCGTTAATCAACAAAATTCAATATACCAGAAAAATGAATCTAGAACTGAAATGAGTCAATGACGATCAGAAAAAGAAATTCATGTACCCTAATGTATAAAATAGAATCTAAAAAAGTGAGAATTGTCATAACAATGAATCCCACTAAAAATAAGCACAGTGGGACACCTAAATGAGGAATGAGAAGCATAAGTATATTGTATCTCATTCAATTGGGAGACACCGTTAATTAACTAAATCTAATAGACCTAAAAGGGGAATCTGGAACTAAAATGAGTCCCATGAAGATCATAAATGGAACATCATGCCCCCAAATTCAAAAAACAGAATTGTAAAGAGTATGAATGGTCATAACTATGAATACCACAAGAAATATGCATTTTGGGACACCTAAATGAGGAGTGAGAAACATATATACCATGTTTCTCATTCATTGGGAGACACCATTAATCAACAAAATCCAATAAACCAAAAAGAGGATTATGGAACTAAAATGTGTCCCATGATGATAATAAAGGGAACTTCGTGTCCCCAACTTGTTATAATAGAATTTTAAAGAGTATGAATGGTCATAACACTGAATACCCCTAGAAATATGCATTGTGGGACTCCAAAATGAGGAATGAGAAGCATATATACCTTGTTTCTCATTCATTTGGAGACACCACTAATCAACCAAATCCAATATACCAAAAAGATGAATTTAGAACAGAAATGAGTCAAATGAAGATCAGAAAAGGAACTTCATGTCCCCAAATGCTTAAAACAGAATTTTAAGAGTAAGAATGGTCATAACAATGAATACCACTAGAAATATGCATAGTGGGACACCTAAATGAGGAATGAGAAGCATAAATATATTATTTCTCATTCATTGGGAGACAACGTTAAACAACCAAATCCAATAGACCAAAAAGTGGAATATTGAACTAAAATGAGTCCCATGAAGATCAAAAAAGGAATATCATGTCCCCAAATGCATAAAACAGAATGTTAAAGAGTAAGAATGGGCATAACAATGAATACCACTAGAAATTAGCATTGTGGGACACCTACATGAGGAATGAGTACATAAATACCTTGTTTCTCATTCATTGGGAGACATCGTTAATCAACCAAATCCAATAAACCAAAAAAAGGAATCTAAAACTTAAATGAGTCCCATGAAGTTAAAAAAAGGAACTTCATGTCCCCAAATTATTATAACAGATTCTTTAAGAGTTTGAATGGTCATAACAATGAATATCACTAGAAATATGCATTGTGGGACACCTAAATGAGGAATGAGAAGCATAAACATATTGTTTCTCAGATATTGGGAGACACTGTAAATCAACCAATTACAATAGGACAAAAAGTGGAATCTGGAAATTAAATAAGTCACATGAAGATCATAAAAGGAACATCATGTCCCCAAATTAAAAAAAAAAAAACAGAATTTTAACGAGTATGAATGGTCATAACAACGAATACCACTATAAATATCCATTGCAGGACACCTTGTTTCTCAAAATGAGGAATGAGAAGCATAAATACCTTGTTTCTCATTCAATGGGAGTCACCGTTAATCAACCAAATCCAATATACCAAAATATGAATCTGGAACTGAAATGAGTCACTAACGATCAGAAAAGGAAATCCATGTCCCCAAATGCATAAAATAGAATTGAAAAAAGTAAACCTAAATGAGGAATGAGAAGCATAAATATATTGTTTCTCATACATTGGGAGACAAAGTTAACAAACTAAATCCAATATACCAAAAAGGGAAATCTGGAACTAAAATGAGTCCCATGAAGATCATAAAAGGAACATCATGTCCCCAAATGCATAAAATCGAATTTTAAAGAGTATGAATGGTTATAACAATGCACACCACTAGAAATATGCATTGTGTGACATCTAAATTAGGAATGAGAAGCATAAATATATTGTTTCTCATCCGTTGGGAGACACCGTTAATCAACCAACTCCAATAGACCAAAAAAGTGGAATCTAGAACTAAAATGAAACCCTTGAAGATCATAAAACGAACATCATGTACCCAAATTCAAAAAACGGAATTTTAAAAAGTATGAAAGGTCATAACAATGAATACCACAAGAAATATGCATTCTGGGATACTTAAATGAGGAATGAGAAGCGTTAATACTTTGTTTCTCATTCATTGGGAGCCACCGTTAATTAAGGAAATCCAATATACCAGAAAGATGCATCTGGAACTGAAATGAGTCAATGACGATCAGAAAAAGAAATTCATGTCCCTATATGCATAAAATAAAATTTAAAAAAGTAAGAATGGTAATAACAATGAATACCACTAGAAAATATGCATAGTGGGACACATAACTGAGGAATGAGAAACATAAATGTATTGTTTCTCATTCATTGGGAGACAATGTTAATAACCTAAATCCAATAGACAAAAAAGTGGAATCTGGAATTAAAATGAGTCGGATGAAGATCATAAAAGGAACCTCATGTCCCCAAATTCAAAAAACAGAATTTTAAAGAGTGTGAATGGTCATAACAATGAATACCAGTAGAAATATGCATTGTGGGACACCTAAATGTGGAATGAGAAGCATAAATATATTGTTTCTCGTTCATTGGGAGCCACCGTTAATCAACCAAATCCAATATACCAGAAAGCTGAATCTGGAATTGAAATGAGTCAATGACGATCAGAAAAAGAAATTCATGTACCCAAATGCATAAAATAGAAATTAAAAAAGTAAGAATTATCATAACAATGAATTCCACTAAAAATATGCATAATGGGACACATAAATGAGGAATGAGAAGTATAAATATATAGTATCTCATCATTGGGAGACACCGTTAATTAACTAAATCTAATACACGTAAAATGGGAATCGGGAACTAAAATGAGTCCATGAAGATCATAAACGGAACATCATGTCCCCAAATGCATAAAACAGAATTTAAAAAAGTAAGAAATGTCATAACAATGAATCCCACTATAAATATGCATTGTGGGACACCTAAATGAGGAATGAGAAGCATTTATATATTGTTTCTCATTCATTGGGAGACACCGTTAATAACCTAAATCCAATAGATCAAAAAGTGGAATCTGGAACTAAAATGAGTCTAATAAAGATCATAAAAGGAACATCATGTTCCCAAATTTAAAAGAGAAGTTTAAATAGTATGAATGGTCATAACAATGAGTACCACTAGAAATATGCGTTCTGGGACACCTAAATGAGGAATGAGAAACATAAATACCTTGTTTCTCATTCATTGGGAGCCACCGTTAATCAACCAAATCCAATACACCAAAAAGTGGAATCTGGATCTAAAATGAGTCAATGAATTGTAACAACAATGAAGATCATAAAAGAAACATCATGCCCCCAAATTCAAAAAATAGAATGGTAAAGAGTATGAATGGTCATAACAATGAACACCACTAGAAATATGCATTGTGGGCCACCTAAATGAGGAATGAGAAGCATAAATACCTTTTTTCTCATTCATTAGGAGAAAATTTGAATCAACCGAATCCAATAGACCAAAAAAGAAGAGTCGGAAACTGAAATGAGTCAATGACGATCAGAAAAGAAAAATCGTGTCCCCAAATGATTAAAATAAAATTTAAAAAGTAAGAATGGAAATAACAATGAATACCACTACAAATATGCATAGTTGGACACCTAAATGAGGAATGAGAAGCATAAATATATTGTTTCTCGTTAATTAAGAGACACCGTTAATCAACCAAATCCAACATACCAGAAAGATAAATCTGGAATTGAAATGAGTCAATAACGATCAGTAAAGGAAATTCATGTACCCAAATACATAAAATAGAATTTTAAAAAGTATGCATAGTGGGACACCTAAATGAAGAATGCGTAGCATAAATATATTGTTTCTCATTCATTGGGAGACACCATTAATTAACTAAATCCAATAGACCAACAAGGGGAATCTGGAACTAAATTGAGTCACATGAAGAATATAAAAGGAGCATCATGTCCCCATATCCATAAAATAGAATTTTAAAGAGTATGAATGGTCATAACAATGAATACCACTAGAAATAGGCATTGTGGGACACCTAAATGAGGAATGAGAAGCATAAATACTTTAGTTCTCAATCATTGGGAGCCACCGTTAATCAACCAAATCCAATATACCAGAAAGATGCATCTGGAACTGAAATGAGTCAATGACAATCAGAAAAAAAATTCCTGTCCCCATATGCATAAAATAAAATTTTAAAAAGTAAGAATGGTAATAACAATGAATACCACTAGAAATATGCATTGTGTGACACCTAACTTAGGAATGAGAAACATAAATATATTGTTTCTCATATATTGGGAGACACCGTTAATCAACAAATTCCAATAGACCAAAAAAGTGGAATCTGGAACTAAAATGAAACCCTTGAAGATCATAAAACGAACATCATATACCCAAATTCAAAAAATATAATTTTAAAAAGTATGAATGGTCATACCAATGAATACCACTAGAAATATGCATTCTGGGTCACCTAAATGAGGAATGAGAAGCATAAATACTTTTTTTCTCA
The DNA here is from genome assembly GCA_900108845.1 of Iljinskaea planisiliqua. Lineage (NCBI taxonomy): Eukaryota > Viridiplantae > Streptophyta > Magnoliopsida > Brassicales > Brassicaceae > Iljinskaea > Iljinskaea planisiliqua. Next base: position 22,350 of record FNXX01000177.1, read on the forward strand.
TTCATTGGGAGCCACCGTTAATCCACCAAATCCAATATACAATAAAGATGAATCTGGAACTGAAGTGAGTCAATGACGATCAGAAAAAGAAATTCCTGTCCCCATATGCATAAAATAAAATTTTAAAAGGTAAGAATGGTAATAACAATGAATACCACTAGAAATATGCATTGTGTGACACCTAACTTAGGAATGAGAAACATAAATATATTGTTTCTCATACATTGGAAGACACCGTTAATCAACAAATTCCAATAGACAAAAAAGTTGAATCTGGAACTAAAATGAGTCCCTTGAAGATCATAAAAGGAACATCATATACCCAAATTCAAAAAACAGAATTTTAAAAAGTATGAATGGTCATAACAATGAATACCACTAAAAATATGCATTGTGGAACACCTAAATGAGGAATGAGAAGAATAAATACTTTGTGTCTCATTCATTGGGAGCCACCGTTAATCCACCAAATCCAATATACCAGAAAGATGAATCTGGAACTGAAATGAGTCAATGACGATCAGAAAAAGAAATTTCTGTCCCCATATGCATAAATTAAAATTTAAAAATGTAAGAATGGTAATAACAATGAATACCACTAGAAAATATGCATAGTGGGACACATAACTGAGGAATGCGAAACATAAATGTATTGTTTCTCATTCATTGGGAGACAATGTTAATAACCTAAATCCAATAGACAAAAAAGAGGAATCTTGAATTAAAATGAGTCGTATGAAGATCATAAAAGGAACCTCATGTCCCCAAATTCAAAAAACAGAATTTTAAAGAATGTGAATGGTCATAACAATGAATACCACTAGAAATATGCATTGTTGGGCACCTAAATGAGGAATGAGAAGCATAAATACATTGTTTCTCGTTCATTAGGAGACACCGTTAATCAACCAAATCCAATATACCAGAAAGATGAATCTGGAATTGAAATGAGTCAATGACGATAAGAAAAGGAAATTCATGTACCCAAATACATAAAATAGAATTTTAAAAAGTATGCATAGTGGGACACCTAAATGAGGAATGCGAAGCATAAATATATTGTTTCTCATTCATTGGGAGACACCATTAATTAACTAAATCCAATAGACCAACAAAGGGAATCTGGAACTAAATTGAGTCACATGAAGATTATAAAAGGAGCATCATGTCCCCATATCCATAAAATAGAATTTTAAAGAGTATTAATGGTCATAACAATGAATACCACTAGAAATAGGCATTGTGGGACACCTAAATGAGGAATGAGAAGCATAAATATATTGTTTCTCATTCATTGGGAGCCAACGTTAATCAACCAAATCCAATATATCAGAAAGATGAATCTGGAACTGAAATGAGGCAATGACAATCAGAAAAAGAAATTCCTGAACCCATATGCATAAAATAAAATTTTAAAAAGTAAGAATGGTAATAACAATGAATACCACTAGAAATATGCATTGTGTGACACCTAACTTAGGAATGAGAAGCATAAAAATATTGTTTCTCATAAAAGTGGAGACACCGTAAATCAACCAATTCCAATAGACCAAAAAAGTGAAATCTGGAACTAAAATGAGTCCCTTGAAGATCATAAAAGGAACATCATGCACCCAAATTCAAAAAACAGAATTTTAAAAAGTATGAATGGTCATAACAATGAATACCACTTGAAATATGCATTAGGGGACACCTAAATGAGGAATGAGAAGCATAAATACTTTGTTTCTCATTCATTGGGAGCCACCGTTAATCAACCAAATCCAATATACCAGAAAGATGAATCTGTAACTAAAATGAGTCAATGACGATCAGAAAAGGAAATTCATGTCCCCATATGCATAAAATAAAATTTAAAAAAGTAAGAATGATAATAACAATGAATACCACTAGAAATATGCATTGTGCGACACCTAACTTAGGAATGAGAAGAATAAATATATTGTTTCTCATATATTGGGAGACACCGTAAATAACCTACATCTAATAGACCAATAAAGTGGAATCTGGAACTAAAATGAGTCCCATGAAGATCATAAAAGCAACATCATGTCCCCAAATTCAAAAAACAAGAATTTTTAAAAAGTATGAACGGTCATAACAATGAATACCACTAGAAATATGCATTGTGCGACACCTAAATGAGGAATGAGAAACATAAATACTTTGTTTCTCATTCATTGTGAACCACCGTTAATTAACCAAATCCAATATACTAGAAAGATGAATCTGTAACCGAAATGAGTCAATGACGATCAGAAAAGGAAGTTCATGTCCCTATATGCATAAAATAAAATTTAAAAAAGTAAGAATGGTAATAACAATGAATACCACTAGATAATATGCATAGTGGGAGACCTAACGGAGGAATGAGAAACATAAATATATTGTTTCTCATTCATTGGGAGACACTATTAATAACCTAAATCTAATAGACAAAAAGTGGAATCTGGAACTAAAATGAGTATGATCAAGATCATCAAAGGAACATCATGTCCCCAAATTCAAAAAACAGAATTTTGAAGAGTGTGAATGGTCATAACAATGAATACCACTAGAAATATGCATTGTGCGACACCTAAAGGAGGAATGAGAAGCATAAATACATTGTTTGTCATACATTGGGAGACACCGTTAATCAACCAATTCCAATAGACCAGAAAAGATGAATCTGGAATTAAAATGAGTCCCTTGAAGATCATAAAAGGAACAACATGTACCCAAATTCAAAAAACAGAATTTTAAAAAGTATGAATGGTCATAACAAGGAATACCACTAGAAATATGCATTGTGAGACACCTAAATGAAGAATGAGAAGCATAAATACTTTGTTTCTCATTCATTGGGAGCCACCGTTAATCAACCAAATCCAATATACCAGAGAGATGAATCTGGAACAGAAATGAGTCAATGACGAGCAGAAAATGAAATTCCTGTCCCCATATGCATAACATAAAATTTAAAAAAGTAAGAAAGGTAATAACAAAGAATACCACTAGAAATATGCATTGTGAGACACCTAACTTAGGAATGAGAAGCATAAATATATTGTTTCTCAGACGTTGGGAGACACTGTTAATAACCTAAATCCAATAGAGAAAAAGTTGAATCTGGAACTAAAATGTGTCTGATGAAGATTATAAAAGGAACATCATGTCGCCAAATTCAAAAAAACAAAAGTTTGAAGAGTGTGAATGGTCATAACAATGAATACCACTAGATATATGCATTGTGCGACACCTAAATTAGCAATAAGAAGCATAAATATATTGTTTCTCATACATTGGAAAACACCGTTAATCAACCAATTCCAATAGACCAATAAAGTGGAATCTGGAACTAAAATGAGTCTGATGAAGATCATAAAAGGAACATCATGTCCCGAAATTCAAAAAGCAGAATTTTGAAGAGTGTGAATTGTCATAACAATGACACCACTAGAAATATGCATTGTGCGACACCTAAATGAGGAATGAGAAGCATAAATACATTGTTTGTCATACATTGGGAGACACCGTTAATCAACCAATTCCAATAGACCAGAAAAGATGTATCTGAAATTAAAATGAGTCCCTTGAAGATCATAAAAGGAACAACATGTACCCAAATTCAAAAAACAGAATTTTAAAAAGTATGAATGGTCATAACAATGAATACCACTAGAAATATGCATTGTGGGACACCTAAATGAAGAATGAGAAGCATAAATACTTTGTTTCTCATTCATTGGGAGCCACCGTTAATCAACCAAATCCAATATACCAGAAAGATGAATCTGGAACAGAAATGAGTCAATGACGAGCAGAAAATGAAATTCCTGTCCCCATATGCATAAAATAAAATTTAAAAAAGTAAGAAAGGTAATAACAAAGAATACTACTAGAAATATGCATTGTGCGACACCTAACTTAGGAATGAGAAGCATAAATATATTGTTTCTCAGACGTTGGGAGACACTGTTAATAACCTAAATCCAATAGAGAAAAAGTTGAATCTGGAACTAAAATGTGTCTGATGAAGATTATAAAAGGAACATCATGTCGCCAAATTCAAAAAACAACAGTTTGAAGAGTGTGAATGGTCATAACAATAAATACCACTAGATATATGCATTGTGCGACACCTAAATTAGCAATAAGAAGCATAAATATATTGTTTCTCATACATTGGGAGATACCGTTAATCAACCAATTCCTATAGACCAATAAAGTGGAATCTGGAACTAAAATGAGTCTGATGAAGATCATAAAAGGAACATCATGTCCCCAAATTCAAAAAGCAGAATTTTGAAGAGTGTGAATTGTCATAACAATGAATACCACTAGAATTATGCATTGTGCGACACCAAAATTAGGAATGAGAAGCATAAATATATTTTTTCTCATACATTGGGAGACACCGTTAATCAACCAAATCCAATAGACCAAAAAAGTGGAATCTGGAACTAAAAGGAGTACCTTTGATGATCATAAAAGGAACATCATGTACTCAGATTCAAAAAACAGAAATTTAAAAAGTATGAATGGGCATAACAATGAATACCACTATAAATGTGCATTGTGGGACACCTAAATGAGGAATGAGAAGCATAAATACTTTGTTTCTCATTCATTGGGAGCAACCGTTAATCAACCAAATCCAATATACCAGAAAGATGAATCTGTAACTGAAATGAGTCAATGACGATCAGAAAAAGAAATTCCTGTCCCATATGCATAAAATAAAATTTAAATAAGTAAGAATGGTAATATCAATGAATACCACTATAAAATATGCATAGTGGGAGACCTAACGGAGGAATGAGAAACATAAATATATTGAATACCACTATATTGTTTCTCATTCATTGGGGGACACTGTTAATAACCTAAATCCAATAGACGAAAAAGTGGAATCTGGAACTAAAAAATGAGTCTCATGAAGATCATAAAAGGAACATCATGTCTCCAAATTCAAAAAACAGAATTTTGAAGAGTGTGAATGGTCATAACAATGAATACCACTAGAAATATGCATTGTGCGACACCAAAATTAGGAATGAGAAGAATAAATATATTGTTTCTCATACATTGGGAGACACCGTTAATTAACCAATTCCAATAGACCAATAAAGTGGAATCTGGAACTAAAATGAGGCACATGAAATCATAAAAGGAATATCATGTCCCCAAATTCAAAAAACAAAATTTTAAGAAGTATGAATGGTCGTAACAATGAATACCACTAGAAATATGCATTGTGGGACACCTAAATGAGGAATGAGAAGCATAAATACTTTGTTTCTCATTCATTGGGAACAACCGTTAATCAACCAAATCCAATATACCAGAAAGATGAATCTGTAACCAAAATGAGTCAATGACGATCAGATAAGAAAATTCATGACCCCATATGCATAAAATAAAATTTAAAAAAGTAAGAATGGTAATAACAATGAATATCAATAGAAAATATGCATAGTGGGAGACCCAACAGAGGAATGAGAAACATAAATAAATTGTTTCTCATTCATTGGGAAACACTGTTAATAACCTAAATCCAAAAACAAAAAAGTGGAATCTGGAACTAAAATGAGTCTGATGAAGATCATAAAAGGAACATCATGTCCCCAAATTCAAAAAAAACAGAATTTTGAAAAGTGTGAATGGTCATAACAATGAATACCACTAGAAATATGCATTGTGCAACACCTAAATTAGGAATGAGAAGCATAAATATATTGTTTCTCATACATTGGGAGACACTGTTAATCAACCAATTAAAATATACCAGAAAGATGTTTCTGAACTGAAATAAGTTAATGACGATCAGAAAAAGAAATTCTTGTCCCAATATGCATAAAATAAAATTTTAAAAAGTAAGAATGGTAATAACAATGAATACCGCTAGAAATATGCATAGTTGGACACCTAACTGAGGAATGAGACAGATAAATATATTGTTTTCTCATTCATTGGGAGACACTGTTAATAACCTAAATCCAATTGACCAAAAAAGTGGAATCTGGAACTAAAACGATCCCATGAAGACAATAAAAGGAACATCATGTCCCCAAATTCA
>FNXX01000283.1:0-17540 GCA_900108845.1 Iljinskaea planisiliqua
GATGAAAACCTGTCTGATGGACTGTCAGGATGGACTGACCGAGCGAAAATCAGGTTTTCCCGATGAAAACATGTTTGATGGACTGTCGGGATGGACTGGGTGGACGAAAACCAGGTTTTCGTGATGAAAACCTGTCTGATGGACAGTCGGGATGGACTGACGAGGCGAAAATCAAGTTTACGCGATGAAAACCTGTCTGATGGACAGTCGGGATGGACTGACTGGGCGAAAATCAGGTTTTTTAATGAAAACCTGTCTGATGGACTGTCCGGATGGACTGGGTGGACGAAAATCAGGTTTTCGCGATGAAAACCTGTCTGATGGACAGTCGGGATGGACTGACGAGGCGAAAATCAAGTTTTCGCGATGAAAACCTGTCTGATGGACAGTCGGGATGGACTGACTGGGCGAAAATCAGGTTTTTTAATGAAAACCTGTCTGATGGACTGTCCGGATGGACTGGGTGGACGAAAATCAGGTTTTCGCGATGACCTGTCTAATGGACTGTCGGGATGGACTGACGTGCGAAAATTAGGTTTTCGGGATGAAAACCTGTCTGATGGACTGTCGGGATGGACTGACGGGGCGAAAATCAGGTTTTTTAATGAAAACCTGTCTGATGGACTGTCCGGATGGACTGGGTGGACGAAAATCAGGTTTTCGCGATGAAGACCTGTCTAATGGACTGTCCGGGTGGACTGACGGTGCGAAATTAGGTTTTCGGGATGACAACCGTCTGATGGACTGTCGGGATGGACTGACGGGCGAAAATAAGGTTTTCCCCGATTAAAACCTGTCTGATGGACAATCGGGATGGACTGATGGGGCGAAAATCAGGTTTTCCCCGTTGAAAACCTGTCTGATGGACTGTCGGGATGGACTGACGGGGTGAAAATCAGGTTTTTCGCGATGAAAACCATTCTGATGGATTTTCGGGATGGACTGACTGGGCGGAAATCAGGTTTTCGGGATGAAAACCTCTTTGATGGACTTTCCAGCTGTACTGGGTGGATGAAAATCAGGTTTTCGCGATGAAAACTTTTCTGATGGACTGTCGGGATCGACTGACGGTGCGAAAATTAGGTTTTCGGGATGAAAACCGGTTTGATGGACTGTCGGGATGGATTGACGGGGCGAAAATCACGTTTTCGGGATGACAACCTGTCTGATGGACTGTCGGGATGAAATGACGGGGCGAAAATATTGTTTTCCCCGATGAAAACCTGTCTGATGGACAATCGGGATGGACTGATGGGGCGAAAATCAGGTTTTCCCCGATGAAAACTTGTCTGATGGACTTTCGGGATGGACTGACGGGGGGAAAATCAGGTTTTCTCGATGAAAACCAGTCCGATGGACTGTCGGGACGGACTGACGGGGCGGAAATCAGGTTTTCGGGATGAAAACCTCTCTGATGGACTTTCCAGATGTACTGGGTGGATGAAAATCAGGTTTTCGCGATGAATACCTGTCTAATGGACTGTCGGGATGAACTGACGGGGCGAAATCAGGTTTTCTCCGATGAAAACCTGTCTAATGGACAATCGGGATGGACTGACGGGACAAAATTCAGGTTTTCCCCGATGAAAACCTGTCTGATGGACTGTCGGGATGGACTGACGGGTCGAAAATCTGGATTTCGGGACGAAAACCTGTCTGATGGACTGTACGGATGGACTGGGTGGTCCATAATCTGGTTTTCGCGATGAAAACCTTTCTGATGGACTGTCGGGATGGACTGACCGAGCGTAAATCAGGTTTTCCCCGATGAAAATCTGTCTGATGGACTGTCAGGATGGACTGACGGGGCGAAAATCAAGTTTTCGCGATGAAAACCTGTCTGATGAACTGTCGGGATGGTTTGGGTGGACGAAAATCACGTTTTCGCGATGAAAACCTGTCTAATGGACTGTCGGGATGGACTGACGGGGCGAAAATCAAGTTTTCGCGATGAAAACCTGTCTGATGGACAGTCGGGATGGACTGACAGGGTGAAAATCAGATTTTTTTAATGAAAACCTGTCTGATGGACTGTCCGGATGGACTGGGTGGACGAAAATCAGGTTTTCGCGATGAAGACCTGTCTAATGGACTGTCGGGATGGACTGACGGTGCGAAAATTAGGTTTTCGGGATGAAAACCTGTCTGATGGACTGTCGGGATGGACTGACGGGGAGAAAATCAGGTTTTTTAATGAAAACCTGTCTGATGGACTCTACGGATAGACTGGGTGGACGAAAATCAGGTTTTCGCGATGAAGACCTGTCTAATGGACTGTCCGGATGGACTGACGGTGCGAAAATTAGTTTTTCGGGATGACAACCTGTCTGATGGACTGTCGGGATGGACTGACGGGGCGAAAATAAGGTTTTCGGGATGAAAACCTGTTTGATGGACTGCAGGGATGGACTGACGGGGCGAAAATCACGTTTTCGGGATGACAACCTGTCTGATGGACTGTCGGGATGGACTGACGGGGCGAAAATAAGGTTTTCCCCGAGGAAAACCTGTCTGATGGACAATCACGATGGACTGATGGGGGGAAAATCAGGTTTTCCCCGATGAAAACCTATCTGATGGACTTTCCAGCTGTACTGGGTGGATGAAAGTCAGGTTTTCGCGATGAAAACCTTTCTAATGGACTGTCAGGATGGACTGACCGAGCGAAAATCAGGTTTTCCCCGATGAAAACCTGTCTGATGGACTGTCAGGATGGACTGACCGAGCGAAAATCAGGTTTTCCCCGATGAAAACATGTTTGATGGACTGTCGGGATGGACTGACGGGGCGAAAATCAGGTTTTCGGGATGACAACCTGTTTGATGGACTGTCGGGATGGACTGACGGGGCGAAAATCACGTTTTCGGGATGACAACCTGTCTGATGGACTGTCGGGATGGACTGACGGGGCGAAAATAAGGTTTTCCCCGAGGAAAACCTGTCTGATGGACAATCGCGATGGACTGATGGGGCGAAAATCATGTTTTCCCCGATGAAAACCTATCTGATGGACTGTCGGGATGGACTGACGGGGTGAAAATGAGGTTTTCGCGATGAAAACCAGTCTGATGGACTTTCGGGATGGACTGACGGGGCAGAAATCAGGTTTTCGGGATGAAAACCTCTTTGATGGACTTTCCAGCTGTACTGGGTGGATGAAAATCAGGTTTTCGCGATGAAAACTTTTCTGATGGACTGTCGGGATCGACTGACGGTGCGAAAATTAGGTTTTCGGGATGAAAACCGGTTTGATGGACTGTCGGGATGGATTGACGGGGCGAAAATCACGTTTTCGGGATGACAACCTGTCTGATGGACTGTCGGGATGAAATGACGGGGCGAAAATAATGTTTTCCCCGATGAAAACCTGTCTGATGGACAATCGGGATGGACTGATGGGGCGAAAATCAGGTTTTCCCCGATGAAAACATGTCTGATGGACTTTCGGGATGGACTGACGGGGGGAAAATCAGGTTTTCTCGATGAAAACCAGTCCGATGGACTGTCGGGACGGACTGACGGGGCGGAAATCAGGTTTTCGGGATGAAAACCTCTCTGATGGACTTTCCAGATGTACTGGGTGGATGAAAATCAGGTTTTCGCGATGAATACCTGTCTAATGGACTGTCGGGATGAACTGACGGGGCGAAATCAGGTTTTCTCCGATGAAAACCTGTCTAATGGACAATCGGGATGGACTGACGGGACAAAATTCAGGTTTTCCCCGATGAAAACCTGTCTGATGGACTGTCGGGATGGACTGACGGGTCGAAAATCTGGATTTCGGGACGAAAACCTGTCTGATGGACTGTACGGATGGACTGGGTGGTCCATAATCTGGTTTTCGCGATGAAAACCTTTCTGATGGACTGTCGGGATGGACTGACCGAGCGTAAATCAGGTTTTCCCCGATGAAAATCTGTCTGATGGACTGTCAGGATGGACTGACGGGGCGAAAATCAAGTTTTCGCGATGAAAACCTGTCTGATGAACTGTCGGGATGGTTTGGGTGGACGAAAATCACGTTTTCGCGATGAAAACCTGTCTAATGGACTGTCGGGATGGACTGACGGGGCGAAAATCAAGTTTTCGCGATGAAAACCTGTCTGATGGACAGTCGGGATGGACTGACAGGGTGAAAATCAGATTTTTTAATGAAAACCTGTCTGATGGACTGTCCGGATGGACTGGGTGGACGAAAATCAGGTTTTCGCGATGAAGACCTGTCTAATGGACTGTCGAGATGGACTGACGGTGCGAAAATTAGGTTTTCGGGATGAAAACCTGTCTGATGGACTGTCGGGATGGACTGGGTGGATGACAACCAGGTTTTCGCGATGAAAACCTGTGTGATGGACAGTCGGGATGGACTGAAGGTGCGAAAAATTAGGTTTTCGGGATGAAAACCTGTTTGATGGACTGCAGGGATGGACTGACGGGGCGAAAATCACGTTTTCGGGATGACAACCTGTCTGATGGACTGTCGGGATGGACTGACGGGGCGAAAATAAGGTTTTCCCCGAGGAAAACCTGTCTGATGGACAATCACGATGGACTGATGGGGGGAAAATCAGGTTTTCCCCGATGAAAACCTATCTGATGGACTTTCCAGCTGTACTGGGTGGATGAAAGTCAGGTTTTCGCGATGAAAACCTTTCTAATGGACTGTCAGGATGGACTGACCGAGCGAAAATCAGGTTTTCCCCGATGAAAACCTGTCTGATGGACTGTCAGGATGGACTGACCGAGCGAAAATCAGGTTTTCCCCGATGAAAACATGTTTGATGGACTGTCGGGATGGACTGACGGGGCGAAAATCAGGTTTTCGGGATGACAACCTGTTTGATGGACTGTCGGGATGGACTGACGGGGCGAAAATCACGTTTTCGGGATGACAACCTGTCTGATGGACTGTCGGGATGGACTGACGGGGCGAAAATAAGGTTTTCCCCGAGGAAAACCTGTCTGATGGACAATCGCGATGGACTGATGGGGCGAAAATCATGTTTTCCCCGATGAAAACCTATCTGATGGACTGTCGGGATGGACTGACGGGGTGAAAATGAGGTTTTCGCGATGAAAACCAGTCTGATGGACTTTCGGGATGGACTGACGGGGCAGAAATCAGGTTTTCGGGATGAAAACCTCTTTGATGGACTTTCCAGCTGTACTGGGTGGATGAAAATCAGGTTTTCGCGATGATAACTTTTCTGATGGACTGTCGGGATCGACTGACGGTGCGAAAATTAGGTTTTCGGGATGAAAACCGGTTTGATGGACTGTCGGGATGGATTGACGGGGCGAAAATCACGTTTTCGGGATGACAACCTGTCTGATGGACTGTCGGGATGAAATGACGGGGCGAAAATAATGTTTTCCCCGATGAAAACCTGTCTGATGGACAATCGGGATGGACTGATGGGGCGAAAATCAGGTTTTCCCCGATGAAAACTTGTCTGATGGACTTTCGGGATGGACTGACGGGGGGAAAATCAGGTTTTCTCGATGAAAACCAGTCCGATGGACTGTCGGGACGGACTGACGGGGCGGAAATCAGGTTTTCGGGATGAAAACCTCTCTGATGGACTTTCCAGATGTACTGGGTGGATGAAAATCAGGTTTTCGCGATGAATACCTGTCTAATGGACTGTCGGGATGAACTGACGGGGCGAAATCAGGTTTTCTCCGATGAAAACCTGTCTAATGGACAATCGGGATGGACTGACGGGACAAAATTCAGGTTTTCCCCAATGAAAACCTGTCTGATGGACTGTCGGGATGGACTGACGGGTCGAAAATCTGGATTTCGGGACGAAAACCTGTCTGATGGACTGTACGGATGGACTGGGTGGTCCATAATCTGGTTTTCGCGATGAAAACCTTTCTGATGGACTGTCGGGATGGACTGACCGAGCGTAAATCAGGTTTTCCCCGATGAAAATCTGTCTGATGGACTGTCAGGATGGACTGACGGGGCGAAAATCAAGTTTTCGCGATGAAAACCTGTCTGATGAACTGTCTGGATGGTTTGGGTGGACGAAAATCACGTTTTCGCGATGAAAACCTGTCTAATGGACTGTCGGGATGGACTGACGGGGCGAAAATCAAGTTTTCGCGATGAAAACCTGTCTGATGGACAGTCGGGATGGACTGACAGGGTGAAAATCAGATTTTTTAATGAAAACCTGTCTGATGGACTGTCCGGATGGACTGGGTGGACGAAAATCAGGTTTTCGCGATGAAGACCTGTCTAATGGACTGTCGGGATGGACTGACGGTGCGAAAATTAGGTTTTCGGGATGAAAACCTGTCTGATGGACTGTCGGGATGGACTGGGTGGATGACAACCAGGTTTTCGCGATGAAAACCTGTGTGATGGACAGTCGGGATGGACTGAAGGTGCGAAAAATTAGGTTTTCGGGATGAAAACCTGTTTGATGGACTGCAGGGATGGACTGACGGGGCGAAAATCACGTTTTCGGGATGACAACCTGTCTGATGGACTGTCGGGATGGACTGACGGGGCGAAAATAAGGTTTTCCCCGAGGAAAACCTGTCTGATGGACAATCACGATGGACTGATGGGGGGAAAATCAGGTTTTCCCCGATGAAAACCTATCTGATGGACTTTCCAGCTGTACTGGGTGGATGAAAGTCAGGTTTTCGCGATGAAAACCTTTCTAATGGACTGTCAGGATGGACTGACCGAGCGAAAATCAGGTTTTCCCCGATGAAAACCTGTCTGATGGACTGTCAGGATGGACTGACCGAGCGAAAATCAGGTTTTCCCCGATGAAAACATGTTTGATGGACTGTCGGGATGGACTGACGGGGCGAAAATCAGGTTTTCGGGATGACAACCTGTTTGATGGACTGTCGGGATGGACTGACGGGGCGAAAATCACGTTTTCGGGATGACAACCTGTCTGATGGACTGTCGGGATGGACTGACGGGGCGAAAATAAGGTTTTCCCCGAGGAAAACCTGTCTGATGGACAATCGCGATGGACTGATGGGGCGAAAATCATGTTTTCCCCGATGAAAACCTATCTGATGGACTGTCGGGATGGACTGACGGGGTGAAAATGAGGTTTTCGCGATGAAAACCAGTCTGATGGACTTTCGGGATGGACTGACGGGGCAGAAATCAGGTTTTCGGGATGAAAACCTCTCTGATGGACTTTCCAGCTGTACTGGGTGGATGAAAGTCAGGTTTTCGCGATGAAAACCTTTCTAATGGACTGTCAGGATGGACTGACCGAGCGAAAATCAGGTTTTCCCCGATGAAAACATGTTTTATGGACTGTCGGGATGGACTGGGTGGACGAAAACCAGGTTTTCGTGATGAAAACCTGTCTGATGGACAGTCGGGATGGACTGACGAGGCGAAAATCAAGTTTTCGCGATGAAAACCTGTCTGATGGACAGTCGGGATGGACTGACTGGGCGAAAATCAGGTTTTTTAATGAAAACCTGTCTGATGGACTGTCCGGATGGACTGGGTGGACGAAAATCAGGTTTTCGCGATGAAGACCTGTCTAATGGACTGTCGGGATGGACTGACGGTGCGAAAATTAGGTTTTCGGGATGAAAACCTGTCTGATGGACTGTCGGGATGGACTGACGGGGCGAAAATCAGGTTTTTTAATGAAAACCTGTCTGATGGACTGTCCGGATGGACTGGGTGGACGAAAATCAGGTTTTCGCGATGAAGACCTGTCTAATGGACTGTCCGGATGGACTGACGGTGCGAAAATTAGGTTTTCGGGATGACAACCTGTCTGATGGACTGTCGGGATGGACTGACGGGCGAAAATAAGGTTTTCCCCGATTAAAACCTGTCTGATGGACAATCGGGATGGACTGATGGGGCGAAAATCAGGTTTTCCCCGTTGAAAACCTGTCTGATGGACTGTCGGGATGGACTGACGGGGTGAAAATCAGGTTTTCGCGATGAAAACCATTCTGATGGATTTTCGGGATGGACTGTCTGGGCGGAAATCAGGTTTTCGGGATGAAAACCTCTTTGATGGACTTTCCAGCTGTACTGGGTGGATGAAAATCAGGTTTTCGCGATGAAAACCTTTCTGATGGACTGTCGGGATCGACTGACGGTGCGAAAATTAGGTTTTCGGGATGAAAACCGGTTTGATGGACTGTCGGGATGGATTGACGGGGCGAAAATCACGTTTTCGGGATGACAACCTGTCTGATGGACTGTCGGGATGAAATGACGGGGCGAAAATAATGTTTTCCCCGATGAAAACCTGTCTGATGGACAATCGGGATGGACTGATGGGGCGAAAATCAGGTTTTCCCCGATGAAAACTTGTCTGATGGACTTTCGGGATGGACTGACGGGGGGAAAATCAGGTTTTCTCGATGAAAACCAGTCCGATGGACTGTCGGGACGGACTGACGGGGCGGAAATAAGGTTTTCGGGATGAAAACCTCTCTGATGGACTTTCCAGATGTACTGGGTGGATGAAAATCAGGTTTTCGCGATGAATACCTGTCTAATGGACTGTCGGGATGAACTGACGGGGTGAAATCAGGTTTTCTCCGATGAAAACCTGTCTAATGGACAATCGGGATGGACTGACGGGACAAAATTCAGGTTTTCCCCGATGAAAACCTGTCTGATGGACTGTCGGGATGGACTGACGGGTCGAAAATCTGGATTTCGGGACGAAAACCTGTCTGATGGACTGTCCGGATGGACTGGGTGGTCGATAATCTGGTTTTCGCGATGAAAACCTTTCTGATGGACTGTCGGGATGGACTTACCGAGCGTAAATCAGGTTTTCCCCGATGAAAATCTGTCTGATGGACTGTCAGGATGGACTGACGGGGCGAAAATCAAGTTTTCGCGATGACAACCTGTCTGATGGACTGTCGGAATGGACTGACGGGGCGAAAATCACGTTTTCGGGATGACAACCTGTCTGATGGACTGTCGGGATGGACTGACGGTGCGAAAATTAGGTTTTCGGGATGAAAACCTGTCTGATGGACTGTCGGAATGGACTGGGTGGATGACAACCAGGTTTTCGCGATGAAAACCTGTGTGATGGACAGTCGGGATGGACTGAAGGTGCGAAAAATTAGGTTTTCGGGATGAAAACCTGTTTGATGGACTGCAGGGATGGACTGACGGGGCGAAAATCACATTTTCGGGATGACAACCTGTCTGATGGACTGTCGGGATGGACTGACGGGGCGAAAATAAGGTTTTCCCCGAGGAAAACCTGTCTGATGGACAATCGCGATGGACTGATGGGGCGAAAATCAGGTTTTCCCCGATGAAAACCTGTCTGATGGACTGTCGGGATGGACTGACGGGGCGAAAATAAGGTTTTCCCCGAGGAAAACCTGTCTGATGGACAATCACGATGGACTGATGGGGGGAAAATCAGGTTTTCCCCGATGAAAACCTATCTGATGGACTTTCCAGCTGTACTGGGTGGATGAAAGTCAGGTTTTCGCGATGAAAACCTTTCTAATGGACAGTCAGGATGGACTGACCGAGCGAAAATCAGGTTTTCCCCGATGAAAACCTGTCTGATGGACTGTCAGGATGGACTGACCGAGCGAAAATCAGGTTTTCCCCGATGAAAACATGTTTGATGGACTGTCGGGATGGACTGGGTGGACGAAAACAAGGTTTTCGTGATGAAAACCTGTCTGATGGACAGTCGGGATGGACTGACGAGGCGAAAATCAAGTTTTCGCGATGAAAACCTGTCTGATGGACAGTCGGGATGGACTGACTGGGCGAAAATCAGGTTTTTTAATGAAAACCTGTCTGATGGACTGTCCGGATGGACTGGGTGGACGAAAATCAGGTTTTCGCGATGAAGACCTGTCTAATGGACTGTCGGGATGGACTGACGGTGCGAAAATTAGGTTTTCGGGATGAAAACCTGTCTGATGGACTGTCGGGATGGACTGACGGGGCGAAAATCTGGTTTTTTAATGAAAACCTGTCTGATGGACTGTCCGGATGGACTGGGTGGACGAAAATCAGGTTTTCGCGATGAAGACCTGTCTAATGGACTGTCCGGATGGACTGACGGTGCGAAAATTAGTTTTTCGGGATGACAACCTGTCTGATGGACTGTCGGGATGGACTGACGGGGCGAAAATAAGGTTTTCCCCGATTAAAACCTGTATGATGGACAATCGGGATGGACTAATGGGGCGAAAATCAGGTTTTCCCCGTTGAAAACCTGTCTGATGGACTGTCGGGATGGACTGACGGGGTGAAAATCAGGTTTTCGCGATGAAAACCATTCTGATGGATTTTCGGGATGGACTGACGGGGCGGAAATCAGGTTTTCGGGATGAAAACCTCTCTGATGGACTTTCCAGCTGTACTGGGTGGATGAAAATCAGGTTTTCGCGATGAAAACCTTTCTGATGGACTGTCGAGATGGACTGACAGTGCGAAAATTAGGTTTTCGGGATGAAAACCGGTTTGATGGACTGTCGGGATGGATTGACGGAGCGAAAATCACGTTTTCGGGATGACAACCTGTCTGATGGACTTTTGGGATGAAATGACGGCGCGAAAATAAGGTTTTCCCCGATGAAAACCTGTCTGATGGACAATCGGGATGGACTGATGGGGCGAAAATCAGGTTTTCCCCGATGAAAACTTGTATGATGGACTGTCGGGATGGACTGACGGGGCGAAAATCAGGTTTTCTCGATGAAAACCAGTCCGATGGACTGTCGGGATAGACTGACGGGGCGGAAATCAGGTTTTCGGGATGAAAACCTCTCTGATGGGCTTTCCAGATGTACTGGGTGGATGAAAATCAGGTTTTCGCGATGAATACCTGTCTAATGGACTGTCGGAATTGAACTGACGGGGCGAAATCAGGTTTTCCCCAATGAAAACCTGTCTGATGGACAATCGGGATGGACTGACGGGGCAAAATTCAGGTTTTCCCCGATGAAAACCTGTCTGATGGACTGTCGGGATGGACTGACGGGTCGAAAATCAGGATTTCGGGACGAAAACCTGTCTGATGGACTGTCCGGATGGACTGGGTGGTCGATAATCTGGTTTTCGCGATGAAAACCTTTCTGATGGACTGTCGGGATGGACTGACCGAGCGTAAATCAGGTTTTCCCCGATGAAAACCTGTCTGATGGACTGTCAGGATGGACTGACGGGGCGAAAATCAAGTTTTCGCGATGAAAACCTGTCTGATGAACTGTCGGGATGGTTTGGGTGGACGAAAATCAGGTTTTCGCGATGAAAACCTGTCTAATGGACTGTCGGGATGGACTGACGGGGCGAAAATCAAGTTTTCGCGAGGAAAGCATGTCTGATGGACAGTCGGGATGGACTGACAGGGTGAAAATCAGGTTTTTTAATGAAAACCTGTCTGATGGACTGTCCGGATGGACTGGGTGGACGAAAATCAGGTTTTCGCGATGAAGACCTGTCTAATGGACTGTCGGGATGGACTGACGGTGCGAAAATTAGGTTTTCGGGATGAAAACCTGTCTGATGGACTGTCGGGATGGACTGGGTGGACGACAACCAGGTTTTCGCGATGAAAATCTGTGTGATGGACAGTCGGGATGGACTGAAGGTGCGAAAAATTACGTTTTCGGGATGAAAACCTGTTTGATGGACTGTCGGGATGGACTGACGGGGCGAAAATCACGTTTTCGGGATGACAACCTGTCTGATGGACTGTCGGGATGGACTGACGGGGCGAAAATAAGGTTTTCCCCGAGGAAAACCTGTCTGATGGACAATCGCGATGGACTGATGGGGCGAAAATCAGGTTTTCCCCGATGAAAACCTGTCTGATGGACTGTCGGGATGGACTGACGGGGCGAAAATAAGGTTTTCCCCGAGGAAAACCTGTCTGATGGACAATCACGATGGACTGATGGGGGGAAAATCAGGTTTTCCCCGATGAAAACCTATCTGATGGACTTTCCAGCTGTACTGGGTGGATGAAAGTCAGGTTTTCACGATGAAAACCTTTCTAATGGACTGTCAGGATGGACTGACCGAGCGAAAATCAGGTTTTCCCCGATGAAAACCTGTCTGATGGACTGTCAGGATGGACTGACCGAGCGAAAATCAGGTTTTCCCCGATGAAAACATGTTTTATGGACTGTCGGGATGGACTGGGTGGACGAAAACCAGGTTTTCGTGATGAAAACCTGTCTGATGGACAGTCGGGATGGACTGACGAGGCGAAAATCAAGTTTTCGCGATGAAAACCTGTCTGATGGACAGTCGGGATGGACTGACTGGGCGAAAATCAGGTTTTTTAATGAAAACCTGTCTGATGGACTGTCCGGATGGACTGGGTGGACGAAAATCAGGTTTTCGCGATGAAGACCTGTCTAATAGACTGTCGGGATGGACTGACGGTGCGAAAATTAGGTTTTCGGGATGAAAACCTGTCTGATGGACTGTCGGGATGGACTGACGGGGCGAAAATAAGGTTTTCCCCGAGGAAAACCTGTCTGATGGACAATCACGATGGACTGATGGGGGGAAAATCAGGTTTTCCCCGATGAAAACCTATCTGATGGACTGTCGGGATGGACTGACTGGGTGAAAATCAGGTTTTCGCGATGAAAAGCAGTCTGATGGACTTTCGGGATGGACTGACCGGGCGGAAATCAGGTTTTCGGGATGAAAACTTCTCTGATGGACTTTCCAGCTGTACTGGGTGGACGAAAATCAGGTTTTCGCGACGAAAACCATTCTGATGGACTGTCGGGATGGACAGACCGAGCGAAAATCAGGTTTTCCCCGATAAAATTCTGTCTGATGGACTGTCAGGATGGACTGACGGGGCGAAAATCAAGTTTTCGCGATGAAAACCTGTCTGATGGACTGTTGGATGGACTGGGTGGACGAAAATCAGGTTTTCGCGATGAAAACCTGTCTAATGGACTGTCGGGATGGACTGACGGGGCGAAAATCAATTTTTCGCGATGAGAACCTGTCTGATGGACAGTTGGGATGGACTGACGGGGCGAAAATCAGGTTTTCAATGAAAACCTGTCTGATGGACTGTCCGGATGGACTGGGTGGACGAAAATCCGGTTTTCGCGATGAAAACCTGTCTAATGGACTGTCAGGATGGACTGACGGGGCGAAAATCAGGTTTTCGCTATAAAAACTAGTCTGATGTACTGTCGGGATGGACTGACGGGGCGAAAATCAGGTTTTCGGGATGAAAACCTGTAAGATGGACTGTTCGGATGGACTAGGTAAACGAAAATCAGGTTTTCGCGATGAAAACCTTTCTGATGG
This sequence comes from Iljinskaea planisiliqua, assembly GCA_900108845.1. Lineage (NCBI taxonomy): Eukaryota > Viridiplantae > Streptophyta > Magnoliopsida > Brassicales > Brassicaceae > Iljinskaea > Iljinskaea planisiliqua. The sequence continues at coordinate 13,301 of FNXX01000283.1, forward strand.
ACTGTCGGGATGGACTGACCGAGCGAAAATCAGGTTTTCCCCGATGAAAACCTGTCTGATGGACTGTCAGGATGGACTGACGGGGCGAAAATCAAGTTTTCGCGATGAGAACCTGTCTGATGGACAGTCGGGATGGACTGACGGGGCGAAAATCAGGTTTTCAATGAAAACCTGTCTGATGGACTGTCCGGATGGACTGGGTGGACGAAAATCGGGTTTTCGCGATGAAAACCTGTCTGATGGACTGTCGGGATGGACTGACGGGGCGAAAATCAGGCTTTTGCTATAAAAACCAGTCTGATGTACTGTCGGGATGGACTGACGGGGCGAAAATCAGGTTTTCAGGATGAAAACCTGTAAGATGGACTGTTCGGATTGACTAGGTAAACGAAAATCAGGTTTTCGCGAAGAAAACCTTTCTGATGGACTGTCAGGATGGACTGACCGAGCGAAAATCAGGTTTTCCCCGATGAAAACCTGTCTGATGGACTGTTCGGATGGACTGACGGGGTGAAAATCAAGTTTTCGCGATGAAAACCTGTCGGATGGACTGTCGGGATGGACTGGCAGGACGAAAATCAGGTTTTCGGGATGAAAACCTGTCGGATGGATTGGGTGGACGAAAATCAGGTTTTCGCGATGAAAACCTTTCTGATGGACAGTCAGGATGGACTGACCGGGCGAAAATCAAGTTTTCGCGATGAGAACCTGTCTGATGGATAGTCGGGATGGACTGACGGGGCGAAAATCAGGTTTTCATTGAAAACCTGTCTGATGGACTGTCCGGATGGACTGGGTGGACGAAAATCAGGTTTTCGCGATGAAAACCTGTCTGATGGACTGTCGGGATGGACTGACGGGGCGAAAATCAGGTTTTCGCTATAAAAACCAGTCTGATGTACTGTCGGGATGGACTGACGGGGCGAAAATCAGGTTTTCGGGATGAAAACCTGTAAGATGGACTGTTCGGATGGACTAGGTAAACGAAAATCATGTTTTCGCGATGAAAACCTTTCTGATGGACTGTCAGGATGGACTGACCGAGCGAAAATCAGGTTTTCCCCGATGAAAACCTGTCTGATGGACTGTTAGGATGGACTGACGGGGCGAAAATCAAGTTTTCGCGATGAAAACCTGTCTGATGGACTGTCGGGATGGACTGGCAGGACGAAAATCAGGTTTTCGGGATGAAAAGCTGTCTGATGGACTGTCTGGATGGATTGGGTGGATGAAAATCAGGATTTCGCGATGAAAACCTTTCTGATGGACTGTCGGGATGGACTGACCGAGCGAAAATCAGGTTTTCCCTGATGAAAACCTGTCTGATGGACTGTCAGGATGGACTGACGGGGCGAAAATCAAGTTTTCGCGATGAAAACCTGTCTGATGGACTGTCGGGAAGGACTGGGTGGATGAAAATAAAGTTTTCGCGATGAAAACCTGTCTGATGGACAGTTGGGATGGACTGACGGTGCGAAAACTAGGTTTTCGGGATGAAAACCTGTTTGATGGACTGTCGGGATGGACTGACGGGGCGAAAATCACGTTTTCGGGATGACAACCTGTCTGATGGACTGTCGGGATGGACTGACAGGGCGAAAATATGGTTTTCCCCGATGAAAACCTGTCTGATGGACAATCGGGATGGACTGATGGGGCGAAAATCAGGTTTTCCCCGATGAAAACCTGTCTGATGGACTGCCTGGATTGACTGACGGGGCGAAAATCAGGTTTTCGCGATGAAACCCAGTCTGATGGACTGACGGGGCGGAAATCAGGTTTTCGGGATGAAAACCTCTCTGGACTTTCCAGATGTATTGGGTGGATGAAAATCAGGTTTTCGTGATGAAAACCAGTATGATGGACAGTCGGGATGGACTGACAGGGCGAAAATCAGGTTTTCGGGATGAAAACCTGTCTGATGGATTGTCCGAATGGACTAGGTGAATGAAAATCAGGTTTTCGCGATGAAAACCTTTCTGATGGACTGTCAGGATGGACTAACCGAGCGAAAATCAGGTTTTCCCCCATGAAAACCTCTCTAATGGACTGTCACGATGGACTGACGGGGCGAAAATCAAGTTTTCGCGATGAAAACCTATCTGATGGACTGTCGGGATGGACTGGGTGGACGAAAACCAAGTTTTCGCGATGAAAACCTGTCTGATGGACAGTCGGGATGGACTGACGGTGCGAAAATTTGGTTTTCGGGATGAAAACCTGTTTGATGGACTGTCGGGATGGACTAAAGGGGCGAAAATCACGTTTTCGGGATGACAACCTGTCTGATGGACTGTCGGGATGGACTGACGGGCGAAAATAAGGTTTTCCCCGATTAAAACCTGTCTGATGGACAATCGGGATGGACTGATGGGGCGAAAATCAGGTTTTCCCCGTTGAAACCTGTCTGATGGACTGTCGGGATGGACTGACGGGGTGAAAATCAGGTTTTCGCGATGAAAAACCATTCTGATGGATTTTCGGGATGGACTGTCTGGGCGGAAATCAGGTTTTCGGGATGAAAACCTCTTTGATGGACTTTCCAGCTGTACTGGGTGGATGAAAATCAGGTTTTCGCGATGAAAACCTTTCTGATGGACTGTCGGGATCGACTGACGGTGCGAAAATTAGGTTTTCGGGATGAAAACCGGTTTGATGGACTGTCGGGATGGATTGACGGGGCGAAAATCACGTTTTCGGGACGACAACCTGTCTGATGGACTGTCGGGATGAAATGACGGGGCGAAAATAATGTTTTCCCCGATGAAAACCTGTCTGATGGACAATCGGGATGGACTGATGGGGCGAAAATCAGGTTTTCCCCGATGAAAACTTGTCTGATGGACTTTCGGGATGGACTGACGGGGGAAAATCAGGTTTTCTCGATGAAAACCAGTCCGATGGACTGTCGGGACGGACTGACGGGCGGAAAATCAGGTTTTCGGGATGAAAACCTCTCTGATGGACTTTCCAGATGTACTGGGTGGATGAAAATCAGGTTTTCGCGATGAATACCTGTTTAATGGACTGTCGGGGATGAACTGAGGGGTGAAATCAGGTTTTCTCCGATGAAAACCTGTCTAATGGACAATCGGGATGGACTGACGGGACAAATTCAGGTTTTCCCCGATGAAAAACCTGTCTGATGGACTGTCGGGATGGACTGACGGGTCGAAAATCTGGATTTCGGGACGAAAACCTGTCTGATGGACTATCCGGTATGGACTGGGTGGTCGATAATCTGGTTTTCGCGATGAAAACCTTTCTGATGGACTGTGGATGGACTTACCGAGCGTAAATCAGGTTTTCCCGATGAAAATCTGTCTGATGGACTGTCAGGATGGACTGACGGGGCGAAAATCAAGTTTTCGCGATGACAACCTGTCTGATGGACTGTCGGAATGGACTGACGGGGCGAAAATTCACGTTTTCGGGATGACAACCTGTCTGATGGACTGTCGGGATGGACTGACGGTGCGAAAATTAGGTTTTCGGGATGAAAACTGTCTGATGGACTGTCGGAATGGACTGGGTGGATGACAACCAGGTTTTCGCGATGAAAACCTGTGTGATGGACAGTCGGGATGACTGAAGGTGCGAAAATTAGGTTTTCGGGATGAAAACCTGTTTGATGGACTGCAGGGATGGACTGACGGGGCGAAAATCACGTTTTCGGGATGACAACCTGTCTGATGGACTGTCGGGATGGATGACGGGGCGAAAATAAGGTTTTTCCCCGAGGAAAACCTGTCTGATGGACAATCGCGATGGACTGATGGGGCGAAAATCAGGTTTTCCCCGATGAAAACCTGTCTGATGGACTGTCGGGATGGACTGACGGGGCGAAAATAAGGTTTTCCCCGAGGAAAACCTGTCTGATGGACAATCACGATGGACTGATGGGGGGAAATCAGGTTTTCCCGATGAAAACCTATCTGATGGACTTTCCAGCTGTACTGGGTGGATGAAAGTCAGGTTTCGCGATGAAAACCTTTCTAATGGACTGTCAGGATGGACTGACCGAGCGAAAATCAGGTTTCCCCGATGAAAACCTGTCTGATGGACTGTCAGGATGGACTGACCGAGCGAAAATCAGGTTTTCCCCGATGAAAACATGTTTGATGGACTGTAGGGATGGACTGGGTGGACGAAAACCAGGTTTTCGTGATGAAAACCTGTCTGATGGACAGTCGGGATGGACTGACGAGGCGAAAATTCAAGTTTTCGCGATGAAAACCTG
>FNXX01000225.1:0-22704 GCA_900108845.1 Iljinskaea planisiliqua
GAGTAAGAATTGTCATAAACAGTTAAGAGACACCGTTAATCCTCAAAATCCATATATCAAAAAGAGGAATCTGGACTGAAATGAGTCCAATGAAGATCAGAAAACTAACTTCTTGTCCCTAAATGCATAATGCATAATTTTAAGGAGTAAGAATGGTCATAACAATTAATAACACCTAAATGAGGAATGAGAAGCATAAATACCTTGTTTCTTACTCATTGAGAGACACCGTTAATCAACAAAATCCAATATACCAAAAAGTGGAATCTGGAACTGAAATGAGTCCAATGAAGATCAGAAAACTAACTTCTTGTCCCCAAATGCATAATTCATAATTTTAAGGAGTAAGAATGGTCATAAAATTAATAACACTAGAAATATGAACTGTGGGACACGTAAATGAGGAATGAGAAGTATAAATACCTTGTTTCTTACTCATTGAGACACACCGTTAATCAACAAAATCCAATATACCAAAAAGAGGAATCTGGAATTGAAATGAGTCCAATGAAGATCAGAAAACTAACTTCTTGTCCCTAAATGCATAATGCACAATTTTAGGAGTAAGAATGTCATAACAATGAATACCACTAGAAATATGATTGTGGGACACCTAAATGAGGAATGAGAAGCATAAATACATTATTTTTCATTTATTGAGAGACATCGTTAATCAACAAAATCCTATAGGCCAAAAACTGAATCTGGAACTAAATGATTCCTATAAAGTCAGAAAAGAAACTTCATGTCCCCAAATGCATAAAACAAAATTTAAAAGAGTAAGACTGGTCATAACAATGAATACCACTAGAAATATGCACTGTGGGACACCTAAATGAGGAATAAGAAGCATAAATACCTTGTTTCTTACTCATTACGAACACTGTTCATCACACAAATCGATATTCCAAAAAGAGGAATCTGGAACTGAAATGAGTCTAATGAAGATCAGAAAACTACTTCTTTGTCCCCAAATGCATAATGCATAATTTTAAGGAGTAAGAATGGTCATAAAATTAATAACACTAGAAATATGAACTGTGGGACACGTAAATGAGGAATGAGAAGCATAAATACCTTGTTTCTTACTCATTGAGACACCGTTAATCAACAAAATCCAATATACCAAAAAGAGGAATCTGGAATTGAAATGAGTCCAATGAAGATCAGAAAACTAACTTCTTGTCCCCAAATGCATAATGCATAATTTTAAGGAGTAAGAATGGTCATAAAAATAACACTAGAAATATGAACTGTGGGACACGTAAATGAGGAATGAGAAGTATAAATACCTTGTTTCTTACTCATTGAGACACACCGTTAATCAACAAAATCCAATATACCAAAAAGAGGAATCTGGAATTGAAATGAGTCCAATGAAGATCAGAAAACTAACTTCTTGTCCCTAAATGCATAATGCACAATTTTAGGAGTAAGAATGGTCATAACAATGAATACCACTAGAAATATGGATGTGGGACACCTAAATGAGGAATGAGAAGCATAAATACATTGTTTTTACTCATTGAGAGACATCGTTAATCAACAAAATCCTATACCAAAAAAGAATCTGGAACTAAATGATTCCTAATGAAATCAGAAAAGAAACTTCATGTCCCCAAATGCATAAAACAAATTTAAAAGAGTAAGAATGGTCATAACAATGAATACCACTAGAAATATGCACTGTGGGACACCTAAATGAGGAATGAGAAGCATAAATACCTTGTTTCTTACTCATTACGAGACACTGTTCATTCACAAAATCCATATTCCAAAAAGAGGAATCTGGAACTGAAATGAGTCTAATGAAGATCAGAAAACTACTTTCTGTCCCCAAATGCATAATGCATAATTTTAAGGAGTAAGAATGGTCATAACAATTAATAACACTAGAAATATGAACTGTGGGACACGTAAATGAGGAATGAGAAGCATAAATACCTTGTTTCTTACTCATTGAGACACACCGTTAATCAACAAAATCCAATATACCAAAAAGAGGAATCTGGAACTTGAAATGAGTCCAATGAAGATCAGAAAACTAACTTCTTGTCCCCAAATGCATAATTCATAATTTTAAGGAGTAAGAATGGTCATAAAAATTAATAACACTAGAAATATGAACTGTGGGACACGTAAATGAGGAATGAGAAGTATAAATACCTTGTTTCTTACTCATTGAGACACACCGTTAATCAACAAAATCCAATATACCAAAAAGAGGAATCTGGAATTGAAATGAGTCCAATGAAGATCAGAAAACTAACTTCTTGTCCCTAAATGCACAATGCACAAATTTTGAGGAGTAAGAATGGTCATAACAATGAATACCACTAGAAATATGGATTGTGGACACCGAAATGAGGAATGAGAAGCATAAATACATTGTTTTTATTTATTGAGAGACACCGTTAATCAACAAAATCCATATGGCCAAAAACTCGAATCTGGAACTAAAATGATTCCTTTAAAGATCAGAAAAGAAACTTCATTTCCCCAAATGCATAAAACATAATTTTAAAGAGTAAGAATTGTCATAACAGTTAAGAGACACGTTAATCCTCAAAATCCGATATATCAAAAAGAGGAATCTGGAACTGAAATGAGTCCAATGAAGATCAGAAAACTACTTCTTGTCCCCAAATGCATAATGCATAATTTTAAGGAGTAAGAATGGTCATAACAATTAATAACACTAAATGAGGAATGAGAAGATAAATACCTTGTTTCTTACTCATTGAGAGACACCGTTAATCAACAAAATCCAATATACCAAAAAGGGAATCTGGAACTGAAATGAGTCCAATGAAGATCAGAAAACTAACTTCTTGTCCCCAAATGCATAATTCATAATTTTAAGGAGTAAGAATGGTCATAAAATTAATAACACTAGAAATATGAACTGTGGGACACGTAAATGAGGAATGAGAAGTATAAATACCTTGTTTCTTACTCATTGAGACACACCGTTAATCAACAAAATCCAATATACCAAAAAGAGGAATCTGGAATTGAAATGAGTCCAATGAAGATCAGAAAACTAACTTCTTGTCCCTAAATGCACAATGCACAATTTTAGGAGTAAGAATGGTCATAACAATGAATACCACTAGAAATATGGATGTGGGACACCTAAATGAGGAATGAGAAGCATAAATACATTTTTTTCATTTATTGAGAGACATCGTTAATCAACAAAATCCTATAGGCCAAAAACTGAATCTGGAACTAAAATGATCCTATAAATCAGAAAAGAAACTTCTGTCCCCAAATGCATAAAACAAATTTTAAGAGTAAGAATGGTCATAACAATGAATACACTAGAAATATGCACTGTGGGACACCTAAATGAGGAATGAGAAGCATAAATACCTTGTTTCTTACTCATTAGAACACTGTTATCACAAAATCCATATCCAAAAAGAGGAATCTGGAACTGAAATGAGTCTAATGAAGATCAGAAAACTAACTTCTTGTCCCCAAATGCATAATGCATAATTTTAAGGAGTAAGAATGGTCATAAAATTAATAACACTAGAAATATGAACTGTGGGACACGTAAATGAGGAATGAGAAGCATAAATACCTTGTTTCTTACTCATTGAGACACACCGTTAATCAACAAAATCCAATATACCAAAAAGAGGAATCTGGAATTGAAATGAGTCCAATGAAGATCAGAAAACTAACTTCTTGTCCCCAAATGCATAATTCATAATTTTAAGGAGTAAGAATGGTCATAAAAATTAATAACACTAGAAATATGAACTGTGGGACACGTAAATGAGGAATGAGAAGTATAAATACCTTGTTTCTTACTCATTGAGACACACCGTTAATCAACAAAATCCAATATACCAAAAAGAGGAATCTGGAATTGAAATGAGTCCAATGAAGATCAGAAAACTAACTTCTTGTCCCCAAATGCATAATGCACAATTTTAAGGAGTAAGAATGGTCATAACAATGAATACCACTAGAAATATGATGTGGGACACCTAAATGAGGAATGAGAAGCATAAATACATTGTTTTTATTTATTGAGAGACACGTTAATCAACAAAATCCTATAGGCCAAAAAATCTGGAACTAAAATGATCCTATAAATCAGAAAAAAAACTTCATGTCCCCAAATGCATAAAACAAATTTAAAAGAGTAAGAATGGTCATAACAATGAATACACTAGAAATATGCACTGTGGGACACCTAAATGAGGAATGAGAAGCATAAATACCTTGTTTCTTACTCATTGAGACACTGTTATCACAAAATCCATATACCAAAAAGAGGAATCTGGAACTGAAATGAGTCCAATGAAGATCAGAAAACTACTTCTTGTCCCCAAATGCATAATGCATAATTTTAAGGAGTAAGAATGGTCATAAAAATTAATAACACTAGAAATATGAACTGTGGGACACGTAAATGAGGAATGAGAAGCATAAATACCTTGTTTCTTACTCATTGAGACACACCGTTAATCAACAAAATCCAATATACCAAAAAGAGGAATCTGGAACTGAAAGAGTCCAATGAAGATCAGAAAACTAACTTCTTGTCCCCAAATGCATAATTCATAATTTTAAGGAGTAAGAATGGTCATAAAATTAATAACACTAGAAATATGAACTGTGGGACACGTAAATGAGGAATGAGAAGTATAAATACCTTGTTTCTTACTCATTGAGACACACCGTTAATCAACAAAATCCAATATACCAAAAAGAGGAATCTGGAATTGAAATGAGTCCAATGAAGATCAGAAAACTAACTTCTTGTCCCCAAATGCACAATGCACAATTTTAAGGAGTAAGAATGGTCATAACAATGAATACACTAGAAATATGATTGTGGGACACCGAAATGAGGAATGAGAAGCATAAATACATTGTTTTTATTATATTGAGAGACACCGTTAATCAACAAAATCCTATAGGCCAAAAAGAATCTGGAACTAAATGATCCTAATAAAGTCAGAAAAGAAACTTCATGTCCCCAAATGCATAAAACATAATTTAAGAGTAAGAATGGTCATAACAATGAATAACTAGAAATATGACTGTGGGACACCTAAATGAGGAATAGAAGCATAAATACCTTGTTTCTTACTCATTAGAGACACTGTTATCACAAAATCCATATACCAAAAAGAGGAATCTGGAACTGAAATGAGTCCAATGAAGATCAGAAAATACTTCTTGTCCCCAAATGCATAATGCATAATTTTAAGGAGTAAGAATGTCATAAAATTAATAACACTAGAAATATGAACTGTGGGACACGTAAATGAGGAATGAGAAGCATAAATACCTTGTTTCTTACTCATTGAGACACACCGTTAATCAACAAAATCCAATATACCAAAAAGAGGAATCTGGAATTGAAATGAGTCCAATGAAGATCAGAAAACTAACTTCTTGTCCCTAAATGCACAATGCACAATTTTGAGTAAGAATGGTCATAACAATGAATACCACTAGAAATATGGATTGTGAGACACCGAAATGAGGAATGAGAAGCATAAATACATTGTTTTTATTTATTGAGAGACACCGTTAATCAACAAAATCCATAGGCCAAAAACTGAATCTGGAACTAAAAGATTCCTTTAAAGATCAGAAAAGAAACTTCATTTCCCCAAATGCATAAAACATAATTTTAAAGAGTAAGAATTGTCATAACAGTTAAGAGAACACCGTTAATCCTCAAAATCCGATATATCAAAAAGAGGAATCTGGAACTGAAATGAGTCCAATGAAGATCAGAAAGCTTACTTCTTGTCCCCAAATGCATAATGCATAATTTTAAGGAGTAAGAATGGTCATAACAATTAATAACACCTAAATGAGGAATGAGAAGCATAAATACCTTGTTTCTTACTCATTGAGACACACCGTTAATCAACAAAATCCAATATACCAAAAAGAGGAATCTGGAACTGAAATGAGTCCAATGAAGATCAGAAAACTAACTTCTTGTCCCTAAATGCATAATGCATAATTTTAAGGAGTAAGAATGGTCATAAAATTAATAAACTAGAAATATGAACTGTGGGACACGTAAATGAGGAATGAGAAGTATAAATACCTTGTTTCTTACTCATTGAGACACACCGTTAATCAACAAAATCCAATATACCAAAAAGAGGAATCTGGAATTGAAATGAGTCCAATGAAGATCAGAAAACTAACTTCTTGTCCCTAAATGCACAATGCACAATTTTGAGGAGTAAGAATGGTCATAACAATGAATACCACTAGAAATATGGATGTGGGACACCTAAATGAGGAATGAGAAGCATAAATACATTGTTTTCTTTATTGAGAACATCGTTAATCAACAAAATCCTATAGGCCAAAAAGAGGAATCTGGAACTAAATGATCCTATAAAGTTTAGAAAAAACTTCTTGTCCCCAAATGCATAAAACAAAATTTAAAGTAAGACTGGTCATAACAATGAATACACTAGAAATATGACTGTGGGACACCTAAATGAGGAATAGAAGCATAAATACCTTGTTTCTTACTCATTACGAGACACTGTTATTCACACAAATCCGATATACCAAAAAGAGGAATCTGGAATGAAATGAGTCTAATGAAGATCAGAAAACTACTTCTTGTCCCCAAATGCATAATGCATAATTTTAAGGAGTAAGAATGGTCATAAAAATTAATAACACTAGAAATATGAACTGTGGGACACGTAAATGAGGAATGAGAAGTATAAATACCTTGTTTCTTACTCATTGAGACACACCGTTAATCAACAAAATCCAATATACCAAAAAGAGGAATCTGGAACTGAAATGAGTCCAATGAAGATCAGAAAACTAACTTCTTGTCCCCAAATGCATAATTCATAATTTTAAGGAGTAAGAATAGTCATAAAAATTAATAACACTAGAAATATGAACTGTGGGACACGTAAATGAGGAATGAGAAGTATAAATACCTTGTTTCTTACTCATTGAGACACACCGTTAATCAACAAAATCCAATATACCAAAAAGAGGAATCTGGAATTGAAATGAGTCCAATGAAGATCAGAAAACTAACTTCTTGTCCCTAAATGCACAATGCACAATTTTGAGGAGTAAGAATGGTCACAACAATGAATACCACTAGAAATATGGATTGTGAGACACCGAAATGAGGAATGAGAAGCATAAATACATTGTTTTTAATTATATTGAGAGACATCGTTAATCAACAAAATCCTATAGGCCAAAAACTGTAATCTGGAACTAAAATGATTCCTATAAAGTTAGAAAAGAAACTTCATGTCCCCAAACGCATAAAACAAAATTTAAAAGAGTAAGACTGGTCATAACAATGAATACCACTAGAAATATGCACTGTGGGACACCTAAATGAGGAATAAGAAGCATAAATACCTTGTTTCTTACTCATTACGAGACACTGTTCATTCACAAAATCCGATATTCAAAAAGAGGAATCTGGAACTGAAATGAGTCTAATGAAGATCAGAAAACTACTTTCTTGTCCCTAAATGCATAATGCATAATTTTAAGGAGTAAGATTGGTCATAACAATTAATAACACCTAAATGAGGAATGAGAAGCATAAATACCTTGTTTCTTACTCATTGAGAGACACCGTTAATCAACAAAATCCAATATACCAAAAAGTGGAATCTGGAACTGAAATGAGTCCAATGAAGATCAGAAAACTAACTTCTTGTCCCAAATGCATAATTCATAATTTTAAGGAGTAAGAATGGTCATAAAAATTAATAACACTAGAAATATGAACTGTGGGACACGTAAATGAGGAATGAGAAGTATAAATACCTTGTTTCTTACTCATTGAGACACACCGTTAATCAACAAAATCCAATATACCAAAAAGAGGAATCTGGAATTGAAATGAGTCCAATGAAGATCAGAAAACTAACTTCTTGTCCCTAAATGCACAATGCACAATTTTGAGGAGTAAGAATGGTCATAACAATGAATACCTCAAGAAATATTGATTGTGGGACACCTAAATGAGGAATGAGAAGCATAAATACATTATTTTTCATTTATTGAGAGACATCGTTAATCAACAAAATCCTATAGGCCAAAAACTGTAATCTGGAACTAAAATGATTCCTATAAAGTTTAGAAAAGAAACTTCATGTCCCCAAATGCATAAAACAAAATTTAAAAGAGTAAGAGTGGTCATAACAATGAATACCACTAAAATATGCACTGTGGGACACCTAAAATGAAGAATAAGAAGCATAAATACGTTGTTTCTTATCATTACGAGACACTGTTCATTCACAAAATCCGATATTCCAAAAAGAGGAATCTGGAAATGAAATGAGTATAATGAAGATCAGAAAACTACTTTCATGTCCCCAAATGCATAATGCATAATTTTAAGGAGTAAGAATGTTCATAAAATTAATAACACTAGAAATATGAACTGTGGGACACGTAAATGAGGAATGAGAAGTATAAATACGTTGTTTCTTACTCATTGAGACACACCGTTAATCAACAAAATCCAATATACCAAAAAGAGGAATCTGGAATTGAAATGAGTCCAATGAAGATCAGAAAACTAACTTCTTGTCCCTAAATGCACAATGCACAATTTTGAGGAGTAAGAATGGTCATAACAATGAATACCACTAGAAATATGGATTGTGGGACACCTAAATGAGGAATGAGAAGCATAAATACATTATTTTTCATTTATTGAGAAACATCGTTAATCAACAAAATCCTATAGGCCAAAAATTGCAATCTGGAACTAAAATGATTCCTATAAAGTTTAGAAAAGAAACTTCATGTCCCAAAATGCATAAAACAAAATTTAAAAGAGTAAGAGTGGTCATAATAATGAATACCACTAGAAATATGCACTGTGGGACACCTAAATGAGGAACAAGAAGCATAAATACCTTGTTTCTTACTCATTACGAGACACTGTTCATTCACAAAATCCGATATTCCAAAAAGAGGAATCTGGAACTGAAATGAGTCTAATGAAGATCAGAAAACTACTTTCTTGTCCTAAATGCATAATGCATAATTTTAAGGAGTAAGATTGGTCATAACAATTAATAACACTAGAAATATGAACTATGAGACACGTAAATGAGGAATGAGAAGCATAAATACCTTGTTTCTTACTCATTGATACACACCGTTAATCAACAAAATCCAATATACCAAAAAGAGGAATCTGGAATTGAAATGAGTCTAATGAAGATCAGAAAACTAACTTCTTGTCCCCAAATGCATAATTCATAATTTTAAGGAGTAAGAATGGTCATAAAAATTAATAACACTAGAAATATGAACTGTGGGACACGTAAATGAGGAATGAGAAGTATAAATACCTTGTTTCTTACTCATTGAGACACACCGTTAATCAACAAAATCCAATATACCAAAAAGAGGAATCTGGAACTGAAATTAGTCCAATGAAGATCAGAAAACTAACTTCTTGTCCCCAAATGCATAATTCATAATTTTAAGGAGTAAGAATAGTCATAAAAATTAATAACACTAGAAATATGAACTGTGGGACACGTAAATGAGGAATGAGAAGTATAAATACCTTGTTTCTTACTCATTGAGACACACCGTTAATCAACAAAATCCAATATACCAAAAAGAGGAATCTGGAATTGAAATGAGTCCAATGAAGATCAGAAAACTAACTTCTTGTCCCTAAATGCACAATGCACAATTTTGAGGAGTAAGAATGGTCATAACAATGAATACCACTAGAAATATGGATTGTGAGACACCGAAATGAGGAATGAGAAGCATAAATACATTGTTTTTAATTTATTGAGAGACACCGTTAATCAACAAATTCCATAGGCCAAAAACTCGAATCTGGAACTAAAATGATTCCTTTAAAGATCAGAAAAGAAACTTCATTTCCCCAATGCATAAAACATAATTTTAAAGAGTAAGAATTGTCATAACAATTAAGAGACACCGTTAATCCTCAAAATCCGATATATCAAAAAGAGGAATCTGGCGCTGAAATGAGTCCAATGAAGATCAGAAAGCTTACTTCTTGTCCCTAAATGCATAATGCATAATTTTAAGGAGTAAGAATGGTCATAACAATTAATAACACCTAAATGAGGAATGAGAAGCATAAATACCTTGTTTCTTACTCATCGAGAGACACCGTTAATCAACAAAATCCAATATACCAAAAAGTGGAATCTGGAACTGAAATGAGTCCAATGAAGATCAGAAAACTAACTTCTTGTCCCCAAATGCATAATTCATAATTTTAAGGAGTAAGAATGGTCATAAAAATTAATAACACTAGAAATATGAACTGTGGGACACGTAAATGAGGAATGAGAAGTATAAATACCTTGTTTCTTACTCATTGAGACACACCCTTAATCAACAAAATCCAATATACCAAAAAGTGGAATCTGGAATTGAAATGAGTCCAATGAAGATCATAAAGCTTACTTCTTGTCCCTAAATGCATAATGCATAATTTTAAGGAGTAAGAATGGTCATTACAATTAATAACACCTAAATGAGGAATGAGAAAGCATAAATACCTTGTTTCTTACTCATTGAGAGACACCGTTAATCAACAAAATCCAATATACCAAAAAGTGGAATCTGGAACTGAAATGAGTCCAATGAAGATCAGAAAACTAATTTCTTGTCCCCAAATGCATAATTCATAATTTTAAGGAGTAAGAATGGTCATAAAAATTAATAACACTAGAAATATGAACTGTGGGACACGTAAATGAGGAATGAGAAGTATAAATACCTTGTTTCTTACTCATTGAGACACACCGTTAATCAACAAAATCCAATATACCAAAAAGAGGAATCTGGAATTGAAATGAGTCCAATGAAGATCAGAATGCTTACTTCTTGTCCCTAAATGCATAATGCATAATTTTAAGGAGTAAGAATGGTCATAACAATTAATAACACCTAAATGAGGAAGGAGAAGCATAAATACCTTGTTTCTTACTCATTGAGAGACACCGTTAATCAACAAAATCCAATATACCAAAAAGTGGAATCTGGAACTGAAATGAGTCCAATGAAGATCAGAAAACTAACTTCTTGTCCCCAAATGCATAATTCATAATTTTAAAGAGTAAGAATTGTCATAAGAATTAATAACACTAGAAATATGAACTGTGGGACACGTAAATGAGGAATGAGAAGTATAGATACCTTGTTTCTTACTCATTGAGACACACCGTTAATCAACAAAATCCAATATACCAAAAAGAGGAATCTGGAATTGAAATGAGTCCAATGAAGATCAGAAAACTAACTTCTTGTCCCTAAATGCACAATGCACAATTTTGAGGAGTAAGAATGGTCATAACAATGAATACCACTAGAAATATGGATTGTGAGACACCGAAATGAGGAATGAGAAGCATAAATACATTGTTTTTAATTTATTGAGAGACACCGTTAATCAACAAATTCCCATAGGCCAAAACTCGAATCTGGAACTAAAATGATTCCTTTAAAGATCAGAAAAGAAACTTCATTTCCCCAAATGCATAAAACATAATTTTAAAGAGTAAGAATTGTCATAACAATTAAGAGACACCGTTAATCCTCAAAATCCGATATATCAAAAAGAGGAATCTGGCACTGAAATGAGTCCAATGAAGATCAGAAAGCTTACTTCTTGTCCCTAAATGCATAATGCATAATTTTAAGGAGTAAGAATGGTCATAACAATTAATAACACCTAAATGAGGAATGAGAAGCATAAATACCTTGTTTCTTACTCATCGAGAGACACCGCTAATCAACAAAATCCAATATACCAAAAAGTGGAATCTGGAACTGAAATGAGTCTAATGAATATCAGAAAAACTAACTTCTTGTCCCCAAATGCATAATTCATAATTTTAAGGAGTAAGAATGGTCATAAGAATTAATAACACTAGAAATATGAACTGTGGGACACGTAAATGAGGAATGAGAAGTATAGATACCTTGTTTCTTACTCATTGAGACACACCGTTAATCAACAAAATCCAATATACCAAAAAGAGGAATCTGGAATTGAAATGAGTCCAATGAAGATCAGAAAACTAACTTCTTGTCCCTAAATGCACAATGCACAATTTTGAGGAGTAAGAATGGTCATAACAATGAATACCACTAGAAATATGGATTGTGAGACACTGAATGAGGAATGAGAAGCATAAATACATTGTTTTTAATTTATTGAGAGACACCGTTAATCAACAAATTCCCATAGGCCAAAAACTCGAATCTGGAACTAAAATGATTCCTTTAAAGATCAGAAAAGAAACTTCATTTCCCCAAATGCATAAAACATAATTTTAAAGAGTAAGAATTGTCATAACAATTAAGAGACACCGTTAATCCTCAAAATCCGATATATCAAAAAGAGGAATCTGGCACTGAAATGAGTCCAATGAAGATCAGAAAGCTTACTTCTTGTCCCTAAATGCATAATGCATAATTTTAAGGAGTAAGAATGGTCATAACAATTAATAACACCTAAATGAGGAATGAGAAGCATAAATACCTTGTTTCTTACTCATTGAGAGACACCGTTAATCAACAAAATCCAATATACCAAAAAGTGGAATCTGGAACTGAAATGAGTCTAATGAATATCAGAAAACTAACTTCTTGTCCCCAAATGCATAATTCATAATTTTAAGGAGTAAGAATGGTCATAAGAATTAATAACACTAGAAATATGAACTGTGGGACACGTAAATGAGGAATGAGAAGTATAAATACCTTGTTTCTTACTCATTGAGACACACCGTTAATTCACAAAATCCGATATTCCAAAAAGAGGAATCTGGAACTGAAATGAGTCTAATGAAGATCAGAAAACTACTTTCTTGTCCCTAAATGCACAATGCAGAATTTTAAGGACTAAGAATGGTCATAACAATTAATAACACTAGAAATATGAACTGTGGGACACGCAAATGAGGAATGAGAAGCATAAATACCTTGTTTCTTACTCATTGAGACACACCGTTAATCAACAAATCCAATATACCAAAAAGAGGAATCTGGAATTGAAATGAGTCCAATGAAGATCAGAAAACTAACTTCTTGTCCCCAAATGCATAATTCATAATTTTAAGGAGTAAGAATGGTCATAAAAATTAATAACACTAGAAATATGAACTGTGGGACACGTAAATGAGGAATGAGAAGTATAAATACCTTGTTTCTTATTCATTGAGACACACCGTTAATTAACAAAATCCAATATACCAAAAAGAGGAATCTGGAACTGAAATTAGTCCAATGAAGATCAGAAAACTAACTTCTTGTCCCCAAATGCATAATTCATAATTTTAAGGAGTAAGAATAGTCATAAAAATTAATAACACTAGAAATATGAACTGTGGGACACGTAAATGAGGAATGAGAAGTATAAATACCTTGTTTCTTACTCATTGAGACACACCGTTAATCAACAGAATCCAATATACCAAAAAGAGGAATCCGGAATTGAAATGAGTCCAATGAAGATCAGAAAACTAACTTCTTGTCCCTAAATGCACAATGCACAATTTTGAGGAGTAAGAATGGTCATAACAATGAATACTACTAGAAATATGGATTGTGAGACACCGAAATGAGGAATGAGAAGCATTAATACATTGTTTTTAATTTATTGAGAGACACCGTTAATCAACAAATTCCCATAGGCCAAAAACTCGAATCTGGAACTAAAATGATTCCTTTAAAGATCAGAAAAGAAACTTCATTTCCCCAAATGCATAAAACATAATTTTAAAGAGTAAGAATTGTCATAACAATTAAGAGACACCGTTAATCCTCAAAATCCGATATATCAAAAGAGGAATCTGGCACTGAAATGAGTCCAATGAAGATCAGAAAGCTTACTTCTTGTCCCTAAATGCATAATGCAGAATTTTAAGGAGTAAGAATGGTCATAACAATTAATAACACCTAAATGAGGAATAAGAAGCATAAATACCTTGTTTCTTACTCATTACGAGACACTGTTCATTCACAAAATCCGATATTCGAAAAAGAGGAATCTGGAACTGAAATGAGTCTAATGAAGATCAGAAAACTACTTTCTTGTCCCCAAATGCATAATGCATAATTTTAAGGAGTAAGAATGGTCATAAAAATTAATAACACTAGAAATATGAACTGTGGGACAAGTAAATGAGGAATGAGAAGTATAAATACCTTGTTTCTTACTCATTGAGACACACCGTTAATCAACAAAATCCAATATACCAAAAAGAGGAATCTGGAATTGAAATGAGTCCAATGAAGATCAGAAAACTAACTTCTTGTCCCTAAATGCACAATGCACAATTTTGAGGAGTAAGAATGGTCATAACAATGAATACCACTAGAAATATGGATTGTGGGACACCTAAATGAGGAATGAGAAGCATAAATACATTATTTTTCATTTATTGAGAGACATTGTTAATCAACAAAATCCTATAGGCCAAAAACTGTAATCTGGAACTAAAATAATTCCTGTAAAGTTTAGAAAAGAAACTTCATGTACCCAAATGCATAAAACAAAATTTAAAAGAGTAAGACTGGTCATAACAATGAATTCCACTTGAAATATGCACTGTGGGACACCTAAATGAGGAATAAGAAGCATAAATACCTTGTTTCTTACTCATTACGAGACACTATTCATTCACAAAATCCGATATTCCAAAAAGAGGAATCTGGAACTAAAATGAGTCTAATGAATATCAGAAAACTACTTTCTTGTCCCCAAATGCATAATGCATATTTTTAAGGAGTAAGAATGGTCAAAACAATTAATAACACTAGAAATATGAACTGTGGGACACGCAAATGAGGAATGAGAAGCATAAATACCTTGTTTCTTACTCATTGAGACACACTGTTAATCAACAAAATCCAATATACCAAAAGAGGAATCTGGAATTGAAATGAGTCCAATGAAGATCAGAAAACTAACTTCTTGTCCCCAAATGCATAATTCATAATTTTAAGGAGTAAGAATGGTCATAAAAATTAATAACACTAGAAATATGAACTGTGGGACATGTAAATGAGGAATGAGAAGTATAAATACCTTGTTTCTTATTCATTGAGACACACCGTTAATCAACAAAATCCAATATACCAAAAAGAGGAATCTGGAACTGAAATTAGTCCAATGAAGATCAGAAAACTAACTTCTTGTCCCCAAATGCATAATGCATAATTTTAAGGAGTAAGAATAGTCATAAAAATTAATAACACTAGAAATATGAACTGTGGGACACGTAAATGAGGAATGAGAAGTATAAATACCTTGTTTCTTACTCTTTGACACACCCCGTTAATCAACAAAATCCAATATACCAAAAAGAGGAATCTGGAATTGAAATGAGTCCAATGAAGATCAGAAAACTAACTTCTTGTCCCTAAATGCACAATGCACAATTTTGAGGAGTAAGAATGGTCATAACAATGAATACCACTAGAAATATGGATTGTGAGACATCGAAATGAGGAATGAGAAGCATAAATACATTGTTTTTAATTTATTGAGAGACACCGTTAATCAACAAATTCCCATATGTCAAAAACTCGAATCTGGAACTAAAATGATTCCTTTAAAGAGCAGAAAAGAAACTTCATTTCCCCAAATGCATAAAACATAATTTTAAAGAGTAAGAATTGTCATAACAATTAAGAGACACCGTTAATCCTCAAAATCCGATATATCAAAAAGAGGAATCTGGCACTGAAATGAGTCCAATGAAGATTAGAAAGCTTACTTCTTGTCCCTAAATGCATAATTCATATTTTAAGGAGTAAGAATGGTCATAAAAATTAATAACACTAGAAATATGAACTGTGGGACACGTAAATGAGGAATGAGAAGTATAAATACCTTGTTTCTTACTAATTGAGACACACCGTTAAGCAACAAAATCCAATATACCAAAAAGAGGAATCTGGAATTGAAATGAGTCCAATGAAGATCAGAAAACTAACTTCTTGTCCCTAAATGCACAATGCACAATTTTGAGGAGTAAGAATGGTCATAACAATGAATACCACTAGAAATATGGATTGTGGGATACCTAAATGAGGAATGAGAAGCATAAATACATTATTTTTCATTTATTGAGAGACATCGTTAATCAACAAAATCCTGTAGGCCAAAAAATGCAATCTGGAACTAAAATGATTCCTATAAAGTTTAGAAAAGGAACTTCATGTCCCCAAATGCATAAAACAAAATTTAAAAGAGTAAGACTGGTCATAACAACGAATACCACTAGAAATATGCACTGTGGGACACCTAAATGAGGAATAAGAAGCATAAATACCTTGTTTCTTACTCATTACGAGACACTGTTCATTCACAAAATCCGATATTCCAAAAAGAGGAATCTGGAACTAAAATGAGTCTAATGAATATCAGAAAACTACTTTCTTGTCCCCAAATGCATAATGCATAATTTTAAGGAGTAAGAATGGTCATAACAATTAATAACACTAGAAATATGAACTGTGGGACACGTAAATGAGGAATGAGAAGCATAAATACCTTGTTTCTTACGCATTGAGACACACCGTTAATCAACAAAATCCAATATACCAAAAAGAGGAATCCGGAATTGAAATGAGTCCAATGAAGATCAGAAAACTAACTTCTTGTCCCCAAATGCATAATTCATAATTTTAAGGAGTAAAAATGGTCATAAAAATTAATAACACTAGAAATATGAACTGTGGGACACGTAAATGAGGAATGAGAAGTATAAATACCTTGTTTCTTACTCATTGAGACACACCGTTAATCAAAAAATCCAATATACCAAAAAGAGGAATCTGGAACTGAAATTAGTCCAATGAAGATCAGAAAACTAACTTCTTGTCCCCAAATGCATAATTCATAATTTTAAGGAGTAAGAATATTCATAAAAATTAATAACACTAGAAATATGAACTGTGGGACACGTAAATGAGGAATGAGAAGTATAAATACCTTGTTTCTTACTCATTGAGACACACGTTAATCAACAAAATCCAATGTACCAAAAAGAGGAATCTGGAATTGAAATGAGTCCAATGAAGATCAGAAAACTAACTTCTTGTCCCTAAATGCACAATGCACAATTTTGAGGAGTAAGAATGGTCATAACAATGAATACCACTAGAAATATGGATTGTGAGACACCGAAATGAGGAATGAGAAGCATAAATACATTGTTTTTAATTTATTGAGAGACACCGTTAATCAACAAATTCCCATAGGCCAAAAACTCGAATCTGGAACTAAAATGACTCCTTTAAAGATCAGAAAAGAAACTTCATTTCCCCCAAATGCATAAAACATAATTTTAAAGAGTAAGAATTGTCATAACAATTAAGAGACACCGTTAATCCTCAAAATCCGATATATCAAAAAGAGGAATCTGGCACTGAAATGAGTCCAATGAAGATAGAAAGCTTACTTCTTGTCCCTAAATGCATAATGCATAATTTTAAGGAGTAAGAATGGTAATAACAATTAATAACACCTAAATGAGGAATGAGAAGCATAAATACCTTGTTTCTTACTCATTGAGAGACACCGTTAATCAACAAAATCCAATATACCAAAAAGTGGAATCTGGAACTGAAATGAGTCCAATGAAGATCAGAAAACTAACTTCTTGTCCCCAAATGCATAATTCATAATTTTAAGGAGTAAGAATGTCATAAAATTAATAACACTAGAAATATGAACTGTGGGACACGTAAATGAGGAATGAGAAGTATAAATACCTTGTTTCTTACTCATTGAGACACACCGTTAATCAACAAAATCCAATATACCAAAAAGAGGAATCTGGAATTGAAATGAGTCCAATGAAGATCAGAAAAATAACTTCTTGTCCCTAAATGCACAATGCACAATTTTGAGGAGTAAGAATGGTCATAACAATGAATACCACTAGAAATATGGATTGTGAGACACCGAAATGAGGAATGAGAAGCATAAATACATTGTTTTTAATTTATTGAGAGACACCGTTAATCAACAAATTCCCATAGGCCAAAAACTCGAATCTGGAACTAAAATGATTCCTTTAAAGATCAGAAAAGAAACTTCATTTCCCCAAATGCATAAAACATAATTTTAAAGAGTAAGAATTGTCATAACAATTAAGAGACACCGTTAATCCTCAAAATCCGATATATCAAAAAGAGGAATCTGGCACTGAAATGAGTCCAATGAAGATCAGAAAGCTTACTTCTTGTCCCTAAATGCATAATGCATAATTTTAAGGAGTAAGAATGGTCATAACAATTAATAACACCTAAATGAGGAATGAGAAGCATAAATACCTTGTTTCTTACTCATTGAGAGACACCGTTAATCAACAAAATCCAATATACCAAAAAAGTGGAATCTGGAACTGAAATGAGTCCAATGAAGATCAGAAAACTAACTTCTTGTCCCCAAATGCATAATTCATAATTTTAAGGAGTAAGAATGGTCATAAAATTAATAACACTAGAAATATGAACTGTGGGACACGTAAATGAGGAATGAGAAGTATAAATACCTTGTTTCTTACTCATTGAGACACACCGTTAATCAACAAAATCCAATATACCAAAAAGAGGAATCTGGAATTGAAATGAGTCCAATGAAGATCAGAAAACTAACTTCTTGTCCCTAAATGCACAATGCACAATTTTGAGGAGTAAGAATGGTCATAACAATGAATACCACTAGAAATATGGATTGTGGACACCTAAATGAGGAATGAGAAGCATAAATACATTATTTTTCATTTATTGAGAGACATCGTTAATCAACAAAATCCTATAGGCCAAAAACTGTAATCTGGAACTAAAATGATTCCTATAAAGTTTAGAAAAGAAACTTCATGTCCCCAAACGCATAAAACAAAATTTAAAAGAGTAAGACTGGTCATAACAATGAATACCACTAGAAATATGCACTGTGGGACACCTAAATGAGGAATAAGAAGCATAAATACCTTGTTTCTTACTCATTACGAGACACTGTTCATTCACAAAATCCGATATTCCAAAAAGAGGAATCTGGAACTGAAATGAGTCTAATGAAGATCAGAAAACTACTTTCTTGTCCCCAAATGCATAATGCATAATTTTAAGGAGTAAGAATGGTCATAACAATTAATAACACTAGAAATATGAACTGTGGGACACGTAAATGAGGAATGAGAAGCATAAATACCTTGTTTCTTACTCATTGAGACACACCGTTAATCAACAAAATCCAATATACCAAAAAGAGGAATCTGGAATTGAAATGAGTCCAATGAAGATCAGAAAACTAACTTCTTGTCCCCAAATGCATAATTCATAATTTTAAGGAGTAAGAATGGTCATAAAAATTAATAACACTAGAAATATGAACTGTGGGACACGTAAATGAGGAATGAGAAGTATAAATACCTTGTTTCTTACTCATTGAGACACACCGTTAATCAACAAAATCCAATATACCAAAAAGAGGAATCTGGAACTGAAATTAGTCCAATGAAGATCAGAAAACTAACTTCTTGTCCCAAATGCATAATTCATAATTTTAAGGAGTAAGAATAGTCATAAAAATTAATAACACTAGAAATATGAACTGTGGGACACGTAAATGAGGAATGAGAAGTATAAATACCTTGTTTCTTACTCATTGAGACACACCGTTAATCAACAAAATCCAATATACCAAAAAGAGGAATCTGGAATTGAAATGAGTCCAATGAAGATCAGAAAACTAACTTCTTGTCCCTAAATGCACAATGCACAATTTTGAGGAGTAAGAATGGTCATAACAATGAATACCACTAGAAATATGGATTGTGAGACACCGAAATGAGGAATGAGAAGCATAAATACATTGTTTTTAATTTATTGAGAGACACCGTTAATCAACAAATTCCCATAGGCCAAAAACTCGAATCTGGAACTAAAATGATTCCTTTAAAGATCAGAAAAGAAACTTCATTTCCCCAAATGCATAAAACATAATTTTAAAGAGTAAGAATTGTCATAACAATTAAGAGACACCGTTAATCCTCAAAATCCGATATATCAAAAAGAGGAATCTGGCACTGAAATGAGTCCAATGAAGATCAGAAAGCTTACTTCTTGTCCCTAAATGCATAATGCATAATTTTAAGGAGTAAGAATGGTCATAACAATTAATAACACTAGAAATATGAACTGTGGGACACGTAAATGAGGAATGAGAAGTATAAACCTTGTTTCTTACTCATTGAGACACACCGTTAATCAACAAAATCCAATATACCAAAAAGTGGAATCTGGAACTGAAATGAGTCCAATGAAGATCAGAAAACTAACTTCTTGTCCCCAAATGCATAATTCATAATTTTGAGGAGTAAGAATGGTCATAAAATGAATACCACTAGAAATATGATGTGGGACACGTAAATGAGGAATGAGAAGTATAAATACCTTATTTTTCTTATTGAGAGACATTGTTAATCAACAAAATCCTATACCAAAAAGAATCTGGAATTGAAATGATCCAATGAAGATCAGAAAAGAAACTTCATGTCCCAAATGCATAAACAAATTTAAGAGTAAGAATGGTCATAACAATGAATACCACTAGAAATATGACTGTGGGACACCTAAATGAGGAATGAGAAGCATAAATACCTTGTTTCTTACTCATTACGAGACACTGTTATTCAACAAAATCCATATTCCAAAAAGAGGAATCTGGAACTAAATGAGTCTAATGAAATCAGAAAACTACTTTCTTGTCCCCAAATGCATAATGCATAATTTTAAGGAGTAAGAATGGTCATAACAATTAATAACACTAGAAATATGAACTGTGGGACACGTAAATGAGGAATGAGAAGCATAAATACCTTGTTTCTTACTCATTGAGACACACCGTTAATCAACAAAATCCAATATACCAAAAAGAGGAATCTGGAATTGAAATGAGTCCAATGAAGATCAGAAAACTAACTTCTTGTCCCCAAATGCATAATGCATAATTTTAAGGAGTAAGAATGGTCATAAAATTAATAACACTAGAAATATGAACTGTGGGACACGTAAATGAGGAATGAGAAGTATAAATACCTTGTTTCTTACTCATTGAGACACACCGTTAATCAACAAAATCCAATATACCAAAAAGAGGAATCTGGAACTGAAATGAGTCCAATGAAGATCAGAAAACTAACTTCTTGTCCCCAAATGCATAATTCATAATTTTAAGGAGTAAGAATGTCATAAAATTAATAACACTAGAAATATGATGACTGTGGGACACGTAAATGAGGAATGAGAAGTATAAATACCTTGTTTCTTACTCATTGAGACACACCGTTAATCAACAAAATCCAATTACCAAAAAGAGGAATCTGGAATTGAAATGAGTCAATGAAGATCAGAAAACTAACTTCTTGTCCCTAAATGCACAATGCACAATTTTAGGAGTAAGAATGGTCATAACAATGAATACCACTAGAAATATGGATTGTGAGACACTGAAATGAGGAATGAGAAGCATAAATACATTGTTTTTAATTTATTGAGAGACACCGTTAATCAACAAATTCCCATAGGCCAAAAACTCGAATCTGGAACTAAAATGATTCCTTTAAAGATCAGAAAAGAAACTTCATTTCCCCAAATGCATAAAACATAATTTTAAAGAGTAAGAATTGTCATAACAATTAAGAGACACCGTTAATCCTCAAAATCCGATATATCAAAAAGAGAATCTGGCACTGAAATGAGTCCAATGAAGATCAGAAAGCTTACTTCTGTCCCTAAATGCATAATGCATAATTTTAAGGAGTAAGAATGGTCATAACAATTAATAACACTAGAAATATGAACTGTGGGACACGTAAATGAGGAATGAGAAGTATAAATACCTTGTTTCTTACTCATTGAGACACACCGTTAATCAACAAAATCCAATATACCAAAAAGAGGAATCTGGAATTGAAATGAGTCCAATGAAGATCAGAAAACTAACTTCTTGTCCCTAAATGCACAATGCACAATTTTGAGGAGTAAGAATGGTCATAACAATGAATACCACTAGAAATATGGATTGTGAGACACCGAAATGAGGAATGAGAAGCATAAATACATTATTTTTCATTTATTGAGAGACATGTTAATCAACAAAATCCTATAGGCCAAAAACTGTAATCTGGAACTAAAATGATTCCTATAAAGTTTAGAAAAAGAAACTTCATGTCCCCAAATGCATAAAACAAAATTTAAAAGAGTAAGACTGGTCATAACAATGAATACCACTAGAAATATGCACTGTGGGACACCTAAATGAGGAATAAGAAGCATAAATACCTTGTTTCTTACTCATTACGAGACACTGTTCATTCACAAAATCGCGATATTCCAAAAAGAGGAATCTGGAACTAAAATGAGTCTAATGAATATCAGAAAAACTACTTTCTTGTCCCCAAATGCATAATGCATAATTTTAAGGAGTAAGAATGGTCATAACAATTAATAACACTAGAAATATGAACTGTGGGACACGTAAATGAGGAATGAGAAGCATAAATACCTTGTTTCTTACTCATTGAGACACACCGTTAATCAACAAAATCCAATATACCAAAAAGAGGAATCTGGAATTGAAATGAGTCCAATGAAGATCAGAAAACTAAC
>FNXX01000285.1:0-17366 GCA_900108845.1 Iljinskaea planisiliqua
GTTTCCATTCAACCGGGAATCCAATTGGTGCAACACCTTGCGCACCTCTGAACCCTACTGGTTTTTTGAAGTATAAATGCGCTCCTCTATCTGTCCAAACCGTTTGAGTGTTGATGTTAAATCTTTCGATCATAGTTGTAATTGCTTTCTTCGGCATATCGTCTATGTCTACGATTAAATCATTATCTTTTAATATATAACCAGCGTTTCTAAATCCATCTACGAATTCCGATACGTCTGCGTTTTTTACTGCGAACTTGCTTTCATCGTCTTTATAGTTAATATACATGTGTCATTTCTCCTTTTAATAGTTGAAGAAACCACATATGTGTTGTATAATTGCAATATAACGTTATTACAAATCATACTTTATGTGATTTCTTGTAGTTTTTACATGAGTATTAATTTTTAGCATTTAGACTTCTGTTGTCGCAGAGGTCTTTTTTTATATCCTTTTTTACTATTTCAATCCATTCATCGTACAAATAATAACTAAGTGTGGTAATAAGTAACGGCACCAACACGCTGTAAAAGAAATCATTTGTGATCCATGCTGTTGCAAAACTTGATACCGTTAATATTGAATACAAAAAAATTGTTTTTATCATGAAGCCACCAACTCGTCTAATATCTCAATCACTGATTTAACTTTCTTTTTGTAGTAACATTCTTTAGGATCATCTAATATAAATGATGATATATCTTGTTTATCAAATACGTGTAAGTAAAATTCACTATCTTCATACCAAATTGTTATAAGTACATCCCCTAGTTCAACATATGTTTCATTAGATTTTGTAACGTATTTAAAATTATTACTGATTAATTGTGATTTTAATTTATCCATTTTTTTCATTTTATACCTCCTCTTTTAAAAAGTTTTCTAAACTACCACACATTAAATCCTCGATACTCATACCAAACAGTTCACTCAGTATTTTAGCCTCATCTAAAGTAAAAGGATGCTTACCCATTTCTTTTAATGAATAAGTTATTCTTGTTACACCTAGTTTTTTTGCAACTACTTCCTGTGAAAGTTTTGTTTCTTTTCGTTTAATATATAAAACTGGATATTTTACTTTATTCATTTCAATTCCTCCTTATTTCGTTTTACCGAATTTATAAAATTTCTTTATCCGCAATATGTATGATATACCATACATTCGAATAAGTCAATGAACAAATTAGACAAAGCCGAATTATAATTCGATAATACATTTTCATCAAAAAATGATACACTAAACCTAATAAATTTAATTCGTTTAACTGGAGGTTGAAAATGGAAGATTTCGGTAGTAGATTGAAATACGCTCTTGAAAAAAGAGGATTTAAACAGAAAGATTTAAGCCAAGCAACAGGAATAGGAGTTTCTAGCATTTCTGATTATATTAAAGGTCGCAACTTGCCAAAAAGAGATAAATTAAACTCTATAATCTCGGCACTAAATGTATCAGAAGATTTTTTATTTGGTTATACAGATGACATGGAAGAAAATCCATATACTCAATATTTAATTGATACACATATTGAAACTGTAGAATTGCTTGAATCAGTTACAATAAGTAATAATATAAATTTTGTAAATAAACTATTAAGTTATTATGAAGATACAAAAAATAAAAACAATGATACTTTTGAAAATATTATTAATAATTTAATGAAATTAGACAACGAGTCATTAAAAGAAGTTGAAAGTTTTAGCAAATGGAAATTAGACAATCAATAAAGCGCTTTGCCAACACACTGAACAAAGTACTCACTTACTTACCCCTACGTGCTATTTAAGCGCCTGTTATAACACTTTAATAAAGGAGGTAACCATTTGACCATAGAGATAAACAACATCACTCATGCGATAGAGAAAGACAATAAACGTGGGACATATTTCTTTCGAGTACGTTATTATGATCAACATAATAAACGTAAAGAAATTAGACGAAGTGGTTTTACGAAAAGAAAACAATGTGTCGTAGCGTTAAATAATACATTGGATGAATTAGATGGTTTAGTTAATAACATATCATTGAGTTTTGATGATTTAGCAACTGAGTATGCACAGTGGTATAAAGCGCGTCGCAAGGCTTCAAGCTATAAATCGCTTATGACGCACTTAAACAACCACTTACTACCGTATTTTACAGGCATGGATGTATTTAAAATCACAACTAACGATGTTATGAAATTCCAAAATAAAAAACTTACAGAGGAACATTCCCCTGATTACTTAAAGAAAATGCATGTGTTTATGGTATCAATACTTAATCATGCTATGAAATATCATGATTTAACTAAAAATGTATTTAGTCTAGTGGGTAATTTTGAAGTAGAAAATAAAAAAAGATTAAACTTTTGGACTTTGGACGAATTTAATAAATTTTATGATTATTTAGATAACATACAGAAAAAAGCATTTTTCAAGTTATTATTCTATACTGGTGCACGTAAAGGAGAAATACGAGCTTTAACGTGGCAAGATATTAATTTTGTTGAAGAATATATCCATATAGATAAAACTAATTATAATGGCGTTGTTACAAGTCCCAAAACAAAGGCTGGAACTAGAGATGTTTATTTACCTACTCACATGATGGAAACTTTAAAAGAGTATAAAGAATGGTATAAATTAGAACAAGTGTTCAAACCATCTTATGTAGTATTTGGTTCTTATTTTAATAGCATAGCAGATAGTACTATAGATAGATGGTGGAATAAAGCTCTTAGTGAAATAGATGAAGATTTAGAAGATGGAGAAACGTTCCATAGAATAGTTATTCACGAATTGAGACACAGTCATGCCTCAATGCTTGTGAACGCTGGTGCTAGTATTATGATTATTGCACAACGGTTGGGTCATTCAGATAGCACTGAAGTTTATAACCGTTATGGCCATTTGTACCCTAGCACACAGAAAGAAATAGTTAAATATTTATGATAATACTACTTCAAAAGAGGTAGTATTTTTTAGTACGGGGGGTAAAATTGGGGTAATCTTGGGGTAACAAAAATAAAAAAGGCTCAACCACAATGGCTGAACCTTGTAAAATGGAGACGGCGGGAGTATATTTTTAGTGTATAGATATATTTAACATTGTTTACAAACACTGTCATAAAGCTATTTTAATTCTTACCAAATTAATAAGCGTTGCATATATAAATCAAAAACAATAAAAATTTGGGGTAACGAAAACATTTATATATCAAAAGATTTATTTATAAATTTAAGACTTTACCCCCCTATTTTGAATAATCTCCATGATATAATATAGTTAGAATTCAGGGAATATCCTTTATTCTATGTATATCTAATCTTCTGTCATTTTGTTTTCATATGTTTTTTCACGTAACGAATTAGTTCATCAAACCTTTGATACAACAGATCAACAAACGGTCTGAGTATTGAAGGTTCTTTTTTTTGTTTGATTTAGTTCTGACATTCACCCTGTGTTGCACCGAGAAATGTATTTGCCTATAGTTAACTCATAAAGTTTTATTCTATTCATTATGCAAGCTCGTCTAAAAATCTTTCCTTCGTCAAAGATAAATATATTCATACATCATAAAATAATTTAAAATTTTTACACTATTTATTTTTAAGTATAGTACAATTAAGATATATAAAAATTTTTCGGAGGTACGCAAATGAAAAAAGTATTATTTTTAATATTAGCAAGTTTTTTAGTACTAGCTGCATGTGGGAACAACGAAGATAACAAATCGGAAGATAAGAAAGAAACAAAATCTACTGAGAAAGAAAGCAAAAAGGACAAAGACAAGAAAAATGATGATGATAAAAAATCTAACAAAGAAGAAACAAAAAACAAAGAGGAAGAAAAAGCAACAAATAATGATTCTGATAATGTGACAAATATTGAAGAAAATCAATCTCAACAGGATACACAAATTCAAGAAGAACAATCAAATCAACAACAAGAGCTTCAACCACAAGAGAATCAACAGAACGAACCCAGTGATCAAGAGAAAATGGAAGCTAATGCTGAAGTAGCTAAAGAACATGGATATACAGGAATACCAAATGGTGATGCTGGTATCCTTGATTCTGATAAAGCATATGAACAAATGAAAAAAGAGGAAGAAGCTGAAGAAGCTAAGCAAGAAGCTAAAGAAGAAAAACTACAAGATGAATATTTCGGTATTTCGGATAGATTAGCTGATGAAGATTTAAGTGACCAAGAATACGAAGCACTAGAAAAAAGACAAGATGAAATTTTAGATGAAGTTGAACCTATTGATTAAGCAACTTTCTAAAAATTTTAAAACTATTTTTATATCACTATAAAAATAACCACCCTGAAGGGCGGCTATAGTTCGTTAACGAATAAGGAAAAGCAGCGAATGTCCAAGTATATGATTAACAAACTTGTCAATCACCTAGATAAATATTTGAATTTGCTGTTTTTTTAAAAGAAGAAGTAGGTCGGGTACCTACTTCTATCTACACACTAACACTAATCTAAATTAATACAAGTTAATACCCTTATTAATGTTTTGTTATATTTATATATAAATAACCACCCTGAAGGGTGTCTTCAAAAAGTTTAATGGTGGTAAATTGGAGTACCCCCTGAACTCATTATAACTTAAAAATGACAGTCAAATAAATGCCTTCTTAATAACACAGTAATTATATGACAACATTAACTTAATTTATAATTACCCTTGTTTATATTATTAAAGCAAAAAAGATGCCACCGAAGTGACATCTAAAAGTATAAATTTAATGATAAATAAAAATAAAAATAAAAAAAACAGTGCAGAACAATTCGATAGTTTTTATATACTAGAATATAAAAAACGTTTTGTTCTTATGCTCCATTCATAGTGACCACGAATAGCAGTTTCTAAACGAGAAATAAATTTTATTATATTACTATCAAAAGGTTTATTAAACCTAAATATTTTATCTTTGATTCTATAAAAATTATCAATTTCTAATTCCATTATTTTTTTAGTTTGTTTTAACGATTCTTCAATTGTATTACCATTTTGCTTTTGTATACTTATTACTAAATTATGTACTTCATCATCTTTAATTTCCTTATCTAAAGATAAAATATCGTTAGTCCAATTGGCTATTTTATTTGCTGAAACAATTAACTCTTTAAGCAAACCCATGCTATATTTTGACGAAATAAACACCCCACCGCCTCTCTCTATTAAATCAAAACAGACAAACACACTACCACTATTTTGTCTTTTTTCAATGTAACTTTCAACTTTTGGGATATGGCCATTTTTTTGATTCTTAATTTCCCATGTAATAGACTCTAAACAACTTTTAATACTTTTTATTATTTGGTTCTGCCATTCTACTGTTGTTCCTACTTTTATACGTTTCCACCAATCTTCCCATCCAGAAAGAAAAGGGTCTTCTATGTAATTAGTATCTCCATTAAATATTGAGATAATTTTATTAGAATATTCTTCAAATTCGTTTTCATCTTTTGAATTATCACTATAATCATCTAATATACAAAATAATAATAGATAGTCAGACGTTAGCCGAACATCTCGAAAACTATCGTAAGGTTGGGCACGTGATGCTAAGTATGCAATGCTTTGTTTTTCATATTTTGATAAATTCCCCCAGTGTAAAAAACCAAACTCTTTCCCCCATTTAATGGTTGATTTCTGTATTTCATCAGCATATGGGCTAACCGATCCATCAAAATTTTCTTCGATTTCAGGTAATCTATTTGTATTGATCATTATTTTAACAACTCCTAATTTTTAATATTTAGTTTTTACATATAGTTTTTACCCTTAATTAAAATTTAAAAACATTATTCTATATAATGTTATAACAATAAATTTATAAAAATTGTTATTAATCATATAAGAAAATTATTAATAAGTAAAAAAGGAAACCATGAATATTATAGAGTTGTTTAATCAATCATTTTAGTATAAAAAATAGGTAGACACCGTTATATACCTATTCTAGTATGATAACGCGTTGACAAGAAATCATAGCAATCACTAATTAACTATACTTATATTATAGAATGAAAAAAAGACACCCTTTAAAAGGATGCCTCTGAATAGGATATACGATTGACAAACCTGACAATCGTATAGATAAATATAGTAGAACTCCACTTCCCACAGTGGGCAAAGAGTTGGATGTAATGTTCTTTTTAATGGAAGAAGTAGGATGGGTTCCTACTTCTATTTACACTTTAACACTAATCAAAATTAACACAAGTTAATACCCTTATTAATATTTCGTATTATAAGTATTTTTAAAAAAGACAGACCCGAAAGTCCGTCTATTCATTCGACAATTATTTTGTTCAATACGTAGAAAGGATACAAATTCTCCTATCATTAAATTATCATTTTCTAATAATTCGGTAAAATAATATAGAATAAGGACTCTTTAAAAGAGCACCTTAGCACAAAAAATGTCATAGTATTGGATGAAACCGATCAGTTGATGTCGGTTCCTATTTGTAATGTAACATATTAATGTTATTTTAACTAATATTCCCTATAAATTTCTTTTTTTCAAATTAGAAAGCCCCTCCCATGCTATACGCCATCATTTGCGCTCTTTTACCTTGCGCTTTACTTACATCACGCTCTGTAAAACCTTTTGGCTGTTTTTCAATATTCTTATTACTACGTGCGATTTGCATTAATGTATCTAATTGTTTTTGTTGGTTAGCAATCATTTCTAGTAATAAAGAAGTGTTATCACTATTATTACTATTGGAAGATGAACTCATTTGATTAGGTCGTTTGTTTTTCTTATCTTTAATCTTACTTTGCGCATACGTGATAAGTTTCATCGCATCACTCGCACGACTTGGATCAAGTGGAACAACTACTTCACTATGACCATCCTCTGCAAGATGATAAGTGCCGGCTTGGTTTATAACGCCACCTGTTTTATAAGGTAAACCATGTCCAATTTGGTTAAGCATTTTCTTAGGCCCATATGTTACTTTAGCATACCTCATACCAGCAATTAAGTTGTCCAACGGATTCCAAATATTACCATGTCCAGGTAACTTATACTGGTTAAATGTAGCAGGCTTAACTTGTACTAAACCAGATGCGCCAGATGGGTTTTTAGCTTTAGGGTTAAACGTAGATTCTGTCTTAGCTTGACTCTGCCATGCTTTGATGTATTTAGCAGTTTGTGGTAATCCAGCCATACCTAATGCTTTCTTAATTGTGCTAGCGTACTTACCGCCAGCTTTACCGCCACCATTGTTTTTCTTTAACCAGTTTGTAGGGTCTTTAGGTACACCGTTCCATCTCATTTCATAGTGTAAATGTGATCCTGTACTATCGCCTGCGTTAGCACCTTGTTTAGAAGGATCGCCACCTGATTTACCTAATAAAGTACCAGGTTTAACTGATTTAGTTCCAGTCCAGTTTAATTTGCTAAGATGACCATAAATAACTTCCATAATGCCTGATTTAATAGACATCATGTTACCAAATCCACCATTATAACCATGTTTTCCAGTTGCCTTACCAGATACAGTGGAATAAACATTGGTACCATAAGGGTAATTGATATCTAAACCATGGTGAGGACGATTAAACGGATACCCTTTAGCTCTTGCCTCTGCTGCAGTTCTAGCGAAACCGAAGTTAATACCACGTGACAAGTCAATGTAACCACCGTCACCGTCGCCACCTTCCATTTCATCGAACCAACCTGTGATTTTATCTTTCACAAGTTTTTTCAATCCACTATAACCAAATGACATCGTATCTCCCATAGCGCCTTTGACACTAGAGAAATCTACACCAAACTGTTTAAGAACTTTGTCTACTAACTTACCAGGATTGGAAGCATAGTCCATAACATCGCCGATAGCTTTGCCAATTTTATCTTTAGCTGCTTTAAGTCCTTCTTTAGTACTGTTATAGGCTTTGCCTGTGTTTTTAACAACCCAGTCCCAACCTCCGCCACCACCGTGACCTGAATTCGTTGGAACATACATATCACCGTGAACTTCGTCACCGTGTTTATGTTTTTTAGCACGTTTTAATAAGTCTGCACCAGTACCAGTTGAAAGATGTGGCATGATTGATTTAGATTGTATACCACTGTAAACAGCATCTCCACGTCTTAGGTTTACACGTTTATTGTTTCCAACAGGTTTTTCTATTTTGCCACTCTTACGATGAATGATTTCTTTGTGACCTCTTGGACCATTCGCATTACCTAAACCTTTATCATTAACAATAGCCTTAGTTGGTCTAGTTAAACGGCCTTGTGAATCAGTTGAAACATTTGGGTTCGCTCCTGTACCAGTTGATAATGTTTTAACTTTATTTTTAATAAGTTTTTTCTTCATTATCTTATCTGATAACCAGTTAATACCATCGATCATAGCATTGAGTCCAGATATAGCACCATTTGCTACACCTTTACCTAAATCGGTAGCTACTTTCTTGAATCCATCTTTAGCATCAGTGATGAAACCTTTCAGTTTATTCATCCACTCTACGCCTTTGTTGTACATAGCCTTGAACCCGTTAACTACTCCGTTTTTAGCACCCGTAGCTAAATCAGTGATAGATTTTTTGAGCGCTTTCCACTTACCGGTCACTGCATTTTTTAAACCTTGAGTAATATTTGTTAAAGTTTTTCTTATAGAATTAAAAATTGACTTAGCAGCATTGAACAATGCTCGAATCGTTTTAACAACTGCGTTTCTTAATCCAGACCAAATTGACTTCACTACTTTAGATAAAGTTGAAGTAATTGAGCGCAATACTTTACTCATGGTAGTGAACACAGATTTAGCTGTGTTATATAAAGATTTTGCTAATCCAACAATTGTGTTTTTGATCCAGTTCCAAGTTGCTTTTAGAGCGTTACCTAAAGACTTTGTGATTTTAGACACAATATCTTTTAACAATTGGAACCTGTTTCGAATTGTGTTGTACAATGCTTTTGCAATTCCAACTACTGTATTTTTAATTCCCCGCCAAATTGTGCCAATGACTTTAGATAAAGCTGAGAATATCGATCTCACTATTTTAGAGAGTAATTGAAAATTGGCAGATACAATAGTTTTGATACCTTTTACCGGATTGGTAACTAATAATTTGATTAAATTCCAAATGTTCCTAGTAAAATTAGCAATGTTTGTAAAAATTGACTTAATAAAATTCCAAATGGAAGTGAAAATTTTCTTCACGATTCCCCAAATAGAACTTAGTATTCCAGAGAATGTACCTCTCACAGAACCTAGAGAACCTTTAACTATTGATTTGATTAGATTCAATCCTAGTTTGAATACACCAAAGATTTTACCTACAAACCAAAGTTGTACTAAGTTCCAAATGAATTGGAAAGCACCGAAGAATATTTGTTTTACGCCTTCCCACATTTTTCTGAAATCACCAGTGAACAATCCTGAGAATACTTTGATTAAGCCCATGATTATATTTAGTCCACCCATGACTACGCCTTTTATAGCCTGCCACGTTGAAACAAAAATATACTTGATTAAAGCCCAACCTACTCTGAAAATAGCTTGTATTGCGGGCATTATAAATTGAATAAAGGAAAGAATTCCACCAAACACTGTTTTAAATAATGAACCTATTTGGGATAGCACTGGTTGTATGAAAGTCCACATAACTACAAATCCAGTTTTAATATTGTTCAAAGCTTGCATAAATTGTGGGCCATTCTCTGCCCAGAACTGGCCAAATGTCTTAGCAATTTGTTGTCCAAATTTGCCAATAGCTTGTCCAATTGGGGTCAATACTGTCATGATTCCTGACCAAAGTAATTTAAACCCTTCGACCACACCATGAATTGCACCGTTGACTATATTTCTAAATGTTTCTGATTTTTTGTATGCGATAACAAAAGCTGTAACTAAACCTGTAATGGCTAAAACTGTTAAACCTATTGGTCCGGTTAATGCTGTGAACACTAGTGATAATTTAGGGAACACAGAAGCAAATGCTTGTGCAAATGTAGAACCAACCTTCATCGCACCAGAAACCTTACCAAATAAACCAAATAAAGTTCCTAATGGTCCAAACAATCCAGCAATCATAAACCCTAGTTTACTGAATATGGTTAACATCGGACCAACTGCGACCAGTGTTAGAGCCGACCATTTAACAATACCGCCCAACACTTTCTGAGTAGTACCACCTAAACTGTTCCACCAATTAAGTACACCCTTAATACCATTAGCAATAGTAGTAAACGCGTTAGCAAGTTTCACACCAGTTTCCTGTGCCCATTTTTGTGCAGCATCTGAACTAAGTAGTTTTTCAAACTCATGTAATGAACCTTTAGCTTGTTCAAATGTTCCACTTAATAAACCTTCACCGATTTGCCCTATATAGGCTTTGGTATTCTGAACCATACCTTGCCAAGATTTGGAATAAGCTTTGGCCATACCACCTGCGAAGTCATCCATTACGGTTAAGAAGTCTTTTGAAGTAACTTCACCATTGGTAACCATTTCTCTAAACGCATCGTAAGAAACACCAAGGTGTTCTGCCATAGCGTTACTAAAACCTGGCATACCTTCTTCAACCATGTTTAATTCTTGAGTCATGAGTTTGCCTTGACCTTGCACACGGTTAAATATCATTGCCATATCAGCTACTGGTCGGTTAGCACCAACTGCAGCATCACCTACAAGTTTGATGTATTTCTCTAAATCTTTACCTTCTTTAACTCCTGCTGCTAAAGCACCTGCTGCAACGTCAGTACCTTCTGCCATTGTGGTCATACCACCTTTAATAGCGTTGGTAACTTGATCAGTAATTGAACCTACTTCTTTTGTAGAATAACCTAAACCTTCAAGTTTTGCCTTTGCAGTATCTAAACCAACAAGTCTATCAAAACCAAGTTTAGCTGTAATACCACCAACTGCAGCACCAGCAACTAAGGCAGGTTTGGTAATCTTGTTACTAAACGAACGACCCATGTCACTCATCTTAGTCGATACTGACTTTATAGAGTCACCCATTGAACTAAAAGTATTACCAGCCTTAGTCCAACTTGAACTATCGATTGCTTGGTTTTTCTTAAACAGTTTCATCTCATTAGTAGTTTGGGTAATTTGATGACCCATGTAATTGATTTCTTCTTTTAACTTGGAAACAGTTTCACTTGCTCTTAAGGCTTGCGTACTATTTTCCCCGTGTTGTTCAACCATCTTAGCTTCTTCTCTAGTCGCAGCTTTAAGCTCATTTTTTAAATTGGCTTGAGCCACTTTCAAGTTTTTCAATTGATAGTAGTAACCAGATGCAGACTTTTCAGACCTGTTAAACATTCTTGTTGAATTCAAAGCTTCCGATTTCAAAGTTTTGAAAGATTGTTTAATCTGTCCAACTGTTCTTTCTACACCTAAATCCCTCATGGAGACTTCTATTCGCATACTTCTAATATCTTCTGCCATTTTCTCACCTACCTTTACATAAACGCATCAATCATTGATTCCTATTAAATATAAGACAAACACAGCTATTAAAAGTTGCGTTACCAATGACTAATTTTAAAATTTTGTACAGATAGATATTAGATATAATTACGTTTCTTTTTAATTTCTTTTAATTGCAACAAACGGAGTTCTTTTTCTAAATATCTTACTTGTAAATTTCTAAATATTTCTTGGTTACTTCTGACTTCCTGACCGTTAGATTTATATTCAATATGGCTTGGATAACTCATTTTACACACCTCCTTTATCTCTTAAATTGTGTGTTTTGTTATTTATATGAAATTAAATTAATTTCTGAAATTATCTTCAACTTCCCACAAATGTTTAAGCACGACACGTTGAACCATAGATCTTGGTTCTATTTCTTTTCCGCCTGGATTAATATTAGAAATGCCTAGCCTATGGTTAAACAAACTCTTACGTGCAGTAGTCAAATCTCC
Source organism: Iljinskaea planisiliqua (assembly GCA_900108845.1). Taxonomy (NCBI): domain Eukaryota; kingdom Viridiplantae; phylum Streptophyta; class Magnoliopsida; order Brassicales; family Brassicaceae; genus Iljinskaea; species Iljinskaea planisiliqua. Next base: position 11,903 of record FNXX01000285.1, read on the forward strand.
TCTAAGTTGTTCAACATTTGAATCAACATAAGATTTCTGCTTTTGTCTAAGGCCATATTCATTTCTTAGTTCAACTAAATCTTTGTATGATTCAGCAAGTTCTTCGCTTTTTTTCACAAAATCGTTATAGGCTTCTTTAGTTTTATTAGAGATTGTTTCTCTTTCTTGTTGGTTTTCATTATCAAATTCATTTCTCTCTGAATCAGATATATACATTTTCTCTGAATGCAAAAGATCATCTAATTGAATTAATTCTGTTTCTAATTTTTTCTTTTGTCGTTTTAAATTCATACTTTCATGAAACTCATCAGTGTTATCAAAATACGTAATCTTTCGTGCTAATTTTTTTACTTCTCGTGCCAACTCGTTGTACTTTTTCAAATATTCAAAAGAATGATTTATTCTATTATTAATATTCAAGAAGTGTTGATTTGATTTAAAAGATAATTCTTTGCAATCATCTTCTTTAGGTTGATTGTTTGGCTTATTTAAGTTTTTAAACATAATTTTCTCCCTTTTTATTTTTAATATTTCTAACACTTTGATATATCTGTCTGGTTTGACTATTAACTGATCTAGTTTTTATTTATATTTGCTTGTTCATCTAATAAAATTATGGTATTATGTTATCAATTGAAAGTTTAAGTATTTTTATGAAAATAACTAAATACTTTCTCATAATAAACGAAGCAATTGTAATGAGTTTTCCACCCTATTGATAAGTATTAACAAATATTTCTCACAAACTCTTACTATTTCCCACATTTTTACTTTTGTTTTTAGACATTCACTCTCGTGAGGTATCGGTCGGTTTTCATTGGTGTCAAAAGTTTGGGGATAAAAATAAAGCCCCTTGCCCAGTTTCAAAATTTATTTTTGAATTTTTATTTCAAATTATTTTTAACCGCCTATCATTTCATCACGCTACAAAAAAACTGATGCACCATCGAACAAAGGCTGGCCAAAAACTGAACCAGCAACTGTTCAACGAGCTAGACAATTACTAGAACACAGATTTTTAAACACACTACAAAACACTTCACACACTTTTTCATTGAGTACAAAACCACTATCACTTAATATCGCATAGATTGCATACACCTACACCATACACAGTGTATACATAACCATTACAAGGTATATTGGTATAAGCTATAGCAACCTATCCATTAGCTATATAACGTTAGTTGTTAGTCATACATAGAACATTGTCATTGTATTGTTCAATAGAATTGTTTTGATTTGTTTTCAAATAGTTTTAAATAATTATTTATAAATCTTTATTAAATGTTTTTATAATTCTTTCATCTATTAATCACAAATGCTAAATCCATTTTCCTTGTTCAAATGAATCTACAGTTTCCAATGCAACTTTCTTCATTCTTTCATTCTTAATATAATGATCAAAGTATTTTCTTATCTTATCTGGATCTCTTTCGTTTACTGGAAACATATCATCTTCGTAAACATCACTTGCAAGTTGACCAATTCCATCTTCATCATCTAAGTAAGTTAAAATGTAATCATAATACTTATTCATTTGTGTTCTCCTTTTGTTTAACTATTCATTAACCAACACGCTGACACATGCGTTAGTACAAGACCTTATAGCATCTCCCTTAACCCTGTAAAGCCTAGGCTAAAAACCACAGGTTATACAGTGGTACCACAATGCTACACCTTACTTGTAAGGGCTATGAAGTCTGCGTACGTTTTAACGGCACGGCATTTACGGTGGTATAACACACGCCTTAACTCACGCTGTGTATCTAAACACCAGTGTGCTTTTTGTATAGCGTTGTCTAAGGCTTGGATAGGCACTGAGTTCAAGCTAGCGCCCCATTCATTCTTCAACTCTTGCTCAATAGTATTAGCCATAACTTCTATATTTACATTCATTCTCGAACACCCCTCAATATTTAATTAATAGTATATTCATTAAATATCTTCACTATCCAAATGTGGTTCCCTCTTGTAAAAATCTGGCATCTGTTCCTCAGCTTTACGTTGTGCAGTACTTTTTATTTGTTCACGTTCTGGGTCAGTCCACGGAAACGGATTGAATCCACGAGTATTGTTGTCCTTCCCATTATTACCCTTTCCATTATTCGCATTCATTCTCGAACACCCCCCTCAATGTTTAATTAATATTATATTTATAACTATCGATTACACATATCCTATTTCTTCAGCAAAGTCGATAAGTAATTTCTTACGCGTACTATTTAATCTTTTTTGAACAATACCTAACATCTTGCAAATTACATCGTCATTCTCTTTATCTAACCAACTCATTTTGATTATCTTTTTAACTTCGTCACTTGCATTATTAAATATTGTTTCTATACCTTCAACTACAATTTTGACATTAGTTGCTACACCTAGTTTTAGTTCGTTACTTTCTAACTTTTCTTTATATAAATAATACCTTTCAAAATGCCTAGCCAAGATAATAAAATCATGTTTTTCATAATAGTTAATAATCATAAAGAAATAACCTCCAGTTTGTTTTGTAATTCTTCCACGTAATTATTCATTTCTTTTTCTTCGATAAACTTCCTTGTTGCATTTCTTCTATTACGTCTAGCATTTTCAATTACATATAAATCTTTTCTCAATCTTTGTATTACTTCATTTTCTGGTTGCGCTGATAATTTTTTAAAGTACTGTTTGATAATTAATCTATCTTTAGGCGAATACTTAGCCACAATATTATTAAGTATTTTCAAATTTTTATTACTTATTCTTTTATATTGCGCAAGTCGTCTTTTCTCCTCATCAATGTAGATCACGAGTTTATCCACTCTGGTTACTTGGCTCGTTAATCCCATAGCATCTTGACCGATATGACTACAATTGAATTCATACATAATTTCAATATTGTCTTTCATCTCTAAAATATTATCGTTGATTACATGTACATTGTAATTTCTTAGTTCATGTTCAGAAATCATCGGTTCTATATAATATTTAAGTTGCTTATTAATTCGTTTTAGTTTGAACACATGCGTTACACCTCTCACTAAGAAATCACGAACATTAACGTTGTTTTATACCTCTATTATACTATTTTTAAAGCGTTTGAGAAAGCCTTTGTTTATATATATTCGTATTTATGTTATGATATAGGGTTAAGTCACTTACATTATTAATAGGTATGTCACCTACACCAGCAAATTTAGCAATTTCACGATTTCATTTTACATGTGTTAATATCTTCTCTCCGTCAATATCCACAGGCGTTAATGACTTGTTTTGTTTCAGACTTGATAACCCATTAGCTTTAGTTCTACCCGTGTATCTCCTATCAAATCAATACCACTTAATACGATATATAAATTTGATTTTGTAATAAGTTTCTTTATTTAACCGTAGTGTCACTTACAAATTTAAGGACTTGATACTTTTTAATAATTCAATTGCCAGTCACTGATATAGCTTAATTCAACATTGCAAAATATACGTTTGTTTTGTTGAAATAATTGTTAGACGTATGCTGGCACCAATCATTGACAGGCTTATTTAAGTTCAAAAGATTTTATTATATGATTTACAAAATTAATTAAAGATAGTATACGAAAGTACAAAGATATTATGTACTTTTTTATAGTTATGTACTTGATTATGTACCTATCAAAAACCCATAGTGACAAGGTTTCAAAAGTGAAAAGTACAGAAGTACATAATATTTTATAAAATAGAGTATATATTCTTGAATATAGAACTAGAACTTTTACTAAACTTGAATTACTATGATTTAACAAAGTAAAGAAATTCTAATTCTATTTTTATTTTGATATAACTCTTTGGTAAAACATTATGTACTTTGTACTTTTTTTCGGCAATCCCTTGATATGACTGGTTTTAAAGCAGGTACATACTTAAGTACAAAACCGAAAAAGTACATAATGTTATTTGTACCTGTTATTTTTTTACTCTATTTTTCTATAGACCCTGCACTGTGAACCGTTTTTAGTTGTTTTCTTTGGTTCAATATTGAAAATATCTTTTAATGTTTCATTAAGTCGTTTCATAGATAACGGTTCATATGCTTGATCGTTACACCAATTATCATAATCTTCTTTGACTACTCCAGGTAATTGCTCTAAAAAGGCAGTTATTTGACGTTCTTCACAAAATTGAATGGTATTGTTATTTTCTTCGTGATACATTTCATTGTACTTATCAACTTTTTCATTCGTTGTAAATTTGTTGTTTTCATACAATCGCATATAACCTTCAACCATTATTTTGACCCAATATTCTAATGCTTCATCAGTAGTTATTTTGTTAACAAATTGATCATCTGCTTTTTTAGGTTTAGTAAACATCGGACACCAAATAATACGACGTTTAAAAGCTCCACCCTTTTCAAAACTTTTAAGCATATGATTCGATGTAAAAATTAAAGTTGTTTTTAATTGGATATTTTCAGCTTTTTTATACATTTCACGCATTGTTAGATCATCAGCTGTTGTTATATTTTTTATTTTTTTCATAATATTGTTATTGATAGGTTCATCTTCCAAGTCATCACCTAAATTTGCTAACATACCTTTTAATGCTGGAAAATAGGTGCTATCTGCCATATTTTTCATCGACAAACTACTAACATTATTTGAACCTAAAATTCTACGAATAATTTGCAACAGTGTACCCTTACCGTTACCTCCATCACCTACAAATATAAAAAACTTTGCTAGTAATCTAATTCTGTCTGCCTTAGTTTCTAATGTATAACCTAATATTTCACCTATAAGTTTTTTATAATCTTCATCATTATCAGTTAAATTGTTTAAGTAATCATCAACGATCTGTACAGGTTTAGCATCCTCGTTGTAAGATGCATCAATCACAAATGGTGTAAATTCTTTATATTCGACTTCTATGAAATCACCATCTTGTAGTACACCATTGTTAAATTTAACAGGAAATTCTTTGTTATCGTCCAATTTTTCAACAATCAATTCTATAGTTTTAAATACGTTTTCTATAAATCGTGGATCTTTATTGGGTGACATTTTGAAAATAACTTTTTTATATTCATTATTGTCATAAACATAATTGTTGTTATTATCGAGATAATAAATCCCCCCAGCAAACTCTACTGGTTTAGTTACATGAGCGACTTGTAAAGCCACGTCATGTGGCGTTAGCTTGTCGTCTGCACTAACTGACTGCTCCCTTGATACAGTTTCAAATTCGGATTGTTCCATAGGTTCTGCGAATACATAATCGTTTATAAAGTTTAATATCTTAGTTGTATCAGGGTGATTGTTCATCTTCATTTTGTGTTTAAATAATTTATCATTACGTCCGTCACCTTCATCAAGTCCTGTTAAATCTTCTAACTTACGTCTATCATTTGATAAGATGAAAGGTAACTGTTCACGTACACCTTCGTTGTCAATCGTTCTTAAAATACCTTTACGTTTAATTGTGATTGCTTTCGTATTTTTAATAT